>PVKN010004554.1:0-33216 GCA_004027915.1 Capromys pilorides
TGGGCCTCTCAGCATTTTCCCCACAAGCCCTACAGAAACTTTATCCTTTGGCCAGGAAAGAAATCATTTCTGGCATAAGGAGGAGTCTCAAAATCCTGCTCAGATGGATGGACTTAAGTTATGTGTGTAGGTCTGTTAACGTATTAGGTATATAGGATCAAAGCAAAGCCTTTAGGAACAACAACAAAATGTTTAGTTTTAGAGAAATATTTGGTTTGTACAAATGGGTAGATGACAGGAAAGACAGAGGAAACGTGATGCAGCGATAAAAATATGTGGAAATCGTGTCTAATGGAAATACTTGGTAACGCATTGTGTATATGAATCAGAATTTCTAAGACATAAGCATCACTAATTATTGGCATATTGTAGATTTTAAAATTGCATCTTGAGGCTGGAAAATATTTAGCTGATTGGAGACAGTGTGATGGTATCAAAGCCCTTGGGCCTGGAAGCCAGACTGAAAGCAGTTCAATCTTCTATCTTCACAAACTAGCAGTGTAATTGAAGCCTACGTGCCTTGTAGGCAAGTCACTCTAAGTTTCTCTAGCTTCTTATTTGTAATAAGGGAACTGTAGTCCCTTCATTTTGGAGTCATTTTTGGGGAAGGGAATTAAGAACATAAGTGAATGGATGTGGTGTCCCTCACTTCTAATCTCAGCACTCTTTTTTTAATTTATTTTATTTATTTATTTGTTTGCTTGTTGTGTTTGTTTGTTTGTTTATTTATTCATTTTGTGGCTGGCTCAGCCTGCCCTGGTGGTGGCGCTGGCGCAGCATGTGGTGCCGGGGATCGAACTGCAGTCCCCGCAGTTGCCTGAGCCCTCCCAAGCAGGCGCTTTAGACCACTGAACCATCTCGCCGGCCCCTCAGCACTCTTAAGAAGCAGAAGGATCACTAATTTGATAACCCTGGCAATTTAGTGATTTAGGGTGATCCTGTCTCAAAATAAAAACAAAACATAACAATACAAAGAGCTGGAGATATAGGTCAGTATGAAGGCCCTGGTTTCAGTACCTGGTACTCAAACAAACAAACGATGTCTGTAAATTTTCAATATTAGTAGAAATTAGAGATGCCAGCCTTGTCATTCACCTGGTGAAGGCTATTTTAACTGTAGCTCCAGTACCTAGGAAAAATCATGCTCGTTTTATAAACCCAAATCATTGCAATATTAGCTTATGCTTCATACTATCAAAAAATAAAACCTGGATCAATGCTTTATCCCATCATGGCCTAACATACACACAGCAGGATGCAAAAATCTTGCTTTAAGTGGCTGCTTCATAGCAATGACTCTGGGCAAGCACTTCACATCTGTTTTCCAGTGATTGGTAAAACTTTAAAAACATTTTCTGTCTGAGAGAACACAGGAGTGCTTTTAGAGAATAAATTAGATGTTTGCAGTCAGACAGATCAGGATTCAAAGCTCCTGTCTGTCTCCACACTACCCTTCTGTGTATACTTAACCTGGGTGGGATGCCTGGGGTGATGCTGACTCCCACTGAGACCTCATTTCCAGGAGCCACTCACATGGGCTCCTTCAGGAGCTGCATTATTAATAAATATGTCAATTGATATCTTTGTCACTTTTCTTTTAACAAGGATCGTCAGGAGCTTAGCATTGAGGAGCCCTTGAATCTGAAACTTATGGAGCAATTAAGCCCCAATCCTTGGGGAATTCAAATCCAGAGACTGTCAGTGCATAGAAATGAGCAATTGTGTGATTTGTCTTCCTCTTGCTAGAAAAATGAAGTGCTCCAAAGTCCATCGGGGACTTAGACTGTATTTCAATGAGCCATGTGTATAGTGCCTATTATGTAATGGATCTAGACAACTACTCATCTTGTAAACTTAGGAAACCAGGCCATCTTCTATTAATTTCTTTCAATTAGCTATTACCTGGGAAACACTGAACGTTTAGCTAGTGTGATTCCTATCCACAAGATGGGAACACTCAGTTATTTTGAATAGATAATAGCCTTGCTGATAAACAGAAGTGCTGGTATTTTCCTTCTCACAGGTCTTTGAGTCAGATGTGGCAGGCAGCATTAGCCCCATCTGAGCCTGGAGCTCTGAGAGATGAAAAAGCTCAGGAAGTCCACAGGAAGATTTCCTTTCACTACAGAGGCAGGTCATGGAGGAAATGGGCTCTGAGGTTCGGCACATTTGTGTTCAGGTCTCAGCTCACGGTGATTAGCTACATGTTGTCCTGGCCCCTCTGGGTATTTACCTAACCACCATAAGGAATTCTGTCCAACTTCTGACTATAGCACCTGCATTTGTGTGGCCATCAGAGCCTTCCTTGCCCTCTCACAGCTATCTGCCCCTACACCAGAGCAGTTAGAAGTGACAGGAAATTAATACCCCTTGAGAGCAGTCTCAGCCAAGACTGACTGAGCTAGTAAAAAATAACTAGGTCCTTTATCCTTCTTATCCCAATTATCTCATAGGTTAATTCTGAGATGTGACTTCTAAATTTGTTCCTGGAGTTGCCCTGAAGGATCAAGCATAAAGTCTGAATTTAAGATTTCAACTATAATAAAAGATAGAGATGTCTAAACACAAAATACATTATTTTTCTTTTATTCTAGTCAAATGCACCAATTAATGAAAGGAAAGCCAACTTTCCTATCACAGTTGACAATAATGAGGGCAAGGTTGTGCAAAGGCTAGGGAATGTGTCAATCTGAGGTCCTTTGTATCCCAGCTTCTGTGCCTCCAGGTCTCCCTGGCCTCTCCCCTTTAGATCTCACTGTGAGACTATTTTCCTTAACAATTTAGGTTCGGTTTCTCTTCTGGGTTATGTTTATACTGTTAATTCTAGGCTTGAATGCCACTGAGGCCATGCATCCATTCCTCCAGCCATCTAGTCACCCTTCCCATCCATCCATCCATCCATCCATCCATCAATCCATCCATCCTTTCAGTCAGCAAATAGTCAGAGGATGTTTAACTTTATAAGCACTGTGCTAGATTCTTGGATTCCAAGTTAGCTCAAACACTTTCCTCAACAAATTTCTTAGCCATAGGATAACAAACACAAGGTATTCATGCTCATCAGCCTGTACCCAGGCATAGCAGAAATTTGTGCTACCTCGCCCAGTTTCCTCAACTTACCTGATTTTAATGCAGTGTGTTGACAGTTCCATGTATCTTGCCAGGCTCCCTTGTCAAGAGAATCTTAACTGTCTCAGCATTCACCCTTGCAGAAGAACAGGAAAGTAAAGAAAAATGTATGCAAGGAGGCGACCCTTGACTCAGATGTGTTTTTAATCCACTGGAAAAGATACTAGAGAGATGGCATCCCTTGTACCCTATTGCAGTTAGCTCACTGATACACACAATTTCTCCATTTTTCTGTCTTTTTATTGTCTGTCTCGCTCTTACTTCTGCTTGCTGGTGTCACCCAGGAAATAAACTACTTACCCTCAGTTCCTTGTCACTGTCTTTGCTTTTGGAAGACACACACACACACACACACACACACACACCTGCACACACACCCGCACGCACGTGTGCACACAACTAAGATATCATGGGAGGCATTACTTCTAATGATTATATCAATACAATTGATGATATAATAATGAGAAAGGAGAGGACGGTGTTGTAAGTAGACAAATGACCATTTGCTATTGATGAAGAAAGACTGTTACTTCATTATCTATTTGTGAGAAGAAACCATAGCCTCCAAGTATGTGCCAGTGTTGCTGTGACTAACTGTTATAAAAATACTGAGCAATACCATGCACATTGGATGTGATTGGGAACAAGAGCTTCTTTCTGTGAAACATCTCGTTTGGTAAAGACTTCATTCATATCATCCCATGTCGTCTTCACAGCCCTCCTATTACCCAGGCATTAATTAATTTCACTTTATAAGTGAGGAAACAGTAGTCTGTAGAGATGTCTCAAAGTCCTATGCTGCCAGAGCAGAACTCTCAGCTGCATCTGTCAGACAGCAGACTCCCCAGCTTGCGCTCACCTCTGTAGGTGAGTCTGTCATGACACCTGCTCAGGGCTCCGTTTTCCAGCTGAATTACCCTTGAAATCAGGGTGCACCTTACCGTGGGAGCCAGGGTAGCCGTAGCCGTGTAGTGAAGGTATAGTAAATAACGCACCAGGCCTCTGCTCACTATTATCCAGCACTGGAGATAGAACATTGCTTTGTTTATTCTGTCCAGCAGCTCACGTGTGCTCCTGTTACAAGGTGATGTTAACTAGATCCAGTGCACTGTACCCCGTGCAGGCAAGGCTCACCAAGTTATCTGCTGGTCTTCTCTCTCTTGAGGTCTCTGGTTCAGCAGCAGGTCTGAGAACAGAGAAAACCTTGGGGAAACAAGAATGACCCCTGCAACTGCTGAGCTAAGGATGAAATTCTAGGAAAACTCAAGCTTAGAGGAAATGTTAAAAAAATTATATAAATGCTAGGAACTCCCTCGAATTTGATTCTAAAGTTTTTGTTTCTTGTTCAGCCTAAATTTTTTCTTACTTGTTTACTTTGTGATTCTGGAGATAGACCTCGAGGCCTCTCACTCCCCACTACTTAGCTTCAACCTCTGTCCTTAGCCCAGCCCCTTCTGATAGTTGTTTCTGTGTTTCTGATGTCGTCACTTCCCCAGCCCCACTCCTCCTGAATGGCTGTAGGATGGAGGCATGCCGAATACCTGCCTCTGGGAGGAAGTCAGGCAACATTTGTCTTTCTTCCTCCTATATCAATTTCCCTGAAGTTCCTTAAAGTAATCCTGTGATTTAGGAATAGCAATCATCCTTAATTCCATTCTGCATGTGAGGAAATTGAGGTTCAAAGGGGGATGACGGCAGCAGCCGAGTCAGGCTTACATTCTGGCTTCTGGGTTAGGACTCTTGAACGAAGCACATGACCTCCTAGGAATACATGAATAATGAATAAAGGAAAAAATGAATAAACATTAAGCTTACTAGAGAATAAAGCATACATGATGAACAAGGCTTAGTGTTTGAATCCCTGTCCTGTGTATTGCTTTTCAAATAAGTCAAAAAGTCTTAAGGAGCTGCTCTATGGGTCAGAGCAATGAAGCATCTAGCCCACTACCACGCATGCTCCAATTGTGGCCACCAGCTAACCCTCTGCCTAGTTTAGATCAGGTCCTCAGTGAGCGCTTCTGAAACTGAGCAGAAATGAACACTTGGAAGCCACTGAGTTTCAGCTGTCAGGGGGCATTTATGGGAGGTCCTGGGAGGATTAGGAAGGCAGTAGTCCTCTACTTCCTAATGCCACCCATGCCAGCAGTTGTTTTCCAACCTTCAATCAAGGCTGAACCGAAGAAGGAAAGAGGGAGAAATACAGACAGAAATTCAAGGCTGAAAGACAAAGCAAAACCTAAACATGAGACCATTCAGAGATAAAAGCAGAAAAGGGGACCTTGGTGAGCTCCCCATCCCCGGCTGCTAGGCCCTGCCTGGACCAACTATCAGTAATATTTCCAAGGAGGGGAAAAGAGAAGAGATGGCTCTGACATCCTGCTGGGCATAGTCCCAGGGAGGCTGGGGCAGAGGGAGTTATCCATTAATATGGATGATATGTCAAGAAAGTAGACGGAATTTCAAATGGAAACTTAACCCAGGACCTCTGACTATGAGTTGCGGTAAGAATGTGCTGAGAATCAATAATGACCTGTCATCTACTCCTCAGCAATGCACATACACAAACATCACAACTGTGCAAACTCATGTACTTCCACACACACATTTAACGAAGTTACTCATAAGAGATGCATGTAGAATTCAAATCTACTGATATGCATCCATTCACATCCTCAAATCCACCATGGTCCACTTTATCTCCGTCACCTATCTTGCAGTCTCTCCCCCCCTTTTCTTTTCTTTTCTCTTTTCCTCTCCATTTCTTTTTCTTTCCCTTTATCTTTTCTTTTCTTTGCTTGTCTTTTTCTTTGTTTTTTTTTTCTCTCATGGATGCCCTTAGCTTTAAAGTTTGAGTTTTCTGTATGGGCCTATCTGCTACTTACTTACTTCCCCTCGATGTTCAAGAGGTTACTTTAATTTGTGTATTTCTGGAGGAAAAGAAAATGTCACAGGAATGCTCTGCTCAGCTTCCTGTCCTCACACCTTCCACCAACAGCTGCAAATACTCAGTGAGTGATTACTCTTTTTGCTCTTTGCTCTGCCCTGTGTCCCTAGAAATAAACAAGACCATTCTTTTGGTTGGATTTTTTTCTTTCCTGTTTATTTTTGCCTTCTCTGTTCATCTCAACCTCCAAACAATATAAAGCTGGGTTAGGAAGACAGAGCTGATATGAACGAAAAGTGAAATAACACAGCCTCTGCTTACTGCCAAATCAAATCTTCAGATGTCCAAAGGAAAAGTTGACTATGAGGACCTGGGCCTCAAGAAAGACTTCATGGAGGAGGGATCTTGAAGAGTTGGCAGCGCAGGAAATATGGCGAGTATAAATATTTAGCAAATTTTGTTGCAATAATTGAGAAAAAATCACTCCAGGGTAAAAGCAAATCATAGACAAAGCAGGGACCTCTTTGTGCTCTTGGAAAAGCCAGAGAAAATATTTTCCCACATACCCTAATTTCTCATTAATGCTCTCACTGGAGCTTCGCAATGCTCTTGGTTAAAAAATATGTCCCATGGGGAGCAAGAGGTTTATATAGTTTTTTTAATGAAAATAAAGAATAGTAAAAAAAATTAGACATGATACAGATTTTCACTAAACAAAATAGGAATTTAACAATGGTTGTTATAGTGCATATTGTTGTCTTCAAATTAGTTGTTCAGATTACCAGATATAAACATGCAAAATTGGTCAAAAAGTTACAAAGAAGGAGAGAGAGAGGGAGAGAGAGAGAGAGAGAGAGATAAACATTAGCTACTCTTTTCAATAGACTAGCAGAAATCAACTGCACAGTTATCCAGGCTATCCTGTGTATATTCATATATACGTATTTATTAATGTCACATAGCCAGGCAGTATCAGGGCTGGGGAAAGAACCCAGTTTACTAAACTCCACAACTTTAAATCTGTTTAAGCTTACAAATTGAATCCTGGGAGCTAGAGGTAGAGAGTGTCTTGGAGTAGAGCAAAGGAAGTGTTGAGGACACTAGCTGCTGTTTTGCAAATCAGGAGTGGGGTGGGCAGGTTGCCAGGAGCGAGGGGCTGGGCCTCTTCACGTCACCCCATCTGAAACTCCAGGCCCAGCATATCTCCTGTTGCCACTCCGCTGAGGGTGGCACCAACCCTGCCTGTCATGACAGTGCTTTCACAGCATTTGTTTCAAGAGACTCTCAGACGTGGAGGACGTGCGGGTACATCCAGCTGCAAAGGAGAATGCCTAAAGCCAGGCTCAGGGGAATACGGCAAAATGAGGTCATGCATGGGAACAAAAATGAGTAAGTCAGCTCCCTGAGGCAGAGGCTTTTTATAAACGGCATTAAATATTTATTGTGCTGTCGGTCTTGGGACCGTACACAGAAAGGTGGAGGAGAAAAGGGGAAGAATGGGAGCATGGGAGTCTGATGGCATCCAGGCTCCTGTGCATCCAGGCTGTGTGGCTTCGGATAGGTTATTTAGCCCCTTGGAACTTCTTATCAAGGAAGTGGAGAGAATAACGTCTGTGTATCATAGATTGTTGTGAGGATTGTAGATCATATAAGGCAAAGCACCCAATGCAAGCAGGCAGGCACCCAATTAGAGCAGAGCCGCAAGAGTAGCAGCAGGGATCAGCATCGCCAGTGAGGGGGTGTTGGGGTAACAGGCTCAGTAGTGATAGAGGAGAAATACCTCTCTCAACCTGCGCGATGTCAGATGTGCTGAGTTTCCGTCCCCTGAAACTGAAGGATGAATTCCAAAAGATAATAGAGGTTAAGAATAGGTAAGATAGCTCCTGAGAGACCAAAGGGGTCATGGAAGAGGGTTGCTACTGAGGCCATTTGTCAGCGATAATTTATACAGCAAAATCACAATGTGGGTACAATGTGCATCAAACTATAACCAGATCATAGGATTACTAAGGACAGTCACTTAGCTAACGTTGATCCAGCAGGGAAGTGAGTCACATAGCAGGGGTACATAAAAAGCAAAGACATTTTGAGGAAGGGATGGGTCCAGATGCTTTGATCATTCATGTGAGTGAATGATGTATCTGGGCTTTACTGGACCAGGTGACACCAATCACAGTACAATTTCCAGTTACTGTTTATCCCTCAGGGAGGCATGTAGGCCCTCCAGCCACAGTTTTGGTGCGAGCTCAGCTTTTGCACTGATTCTCTTGAGGACTTGTCCCTGTCTGACTTTCTGTTCATTTTTATCTAACTTAGCTGCCTACAATGTTCGCACTAGCAACACTTGTGGAAGATCAGCCACGTTAGTGGTAAGCAGTAGTGGATCATCAGTAGTAACGACAGTAGCGACAGTGTAATATCAGCAGTAGTAGGAGAAGCAGCAGAAGTGGTGGTGGTAGGTGAGCAACAGTAATGGTATCAATAGAAGTAACTGTAGTACCAACGCTCCTGGAAGCCGTAGCAGCCACAGAAGCAGGAGGAGGAGGAGAAGTGATGGAAAAAGAGAGTTAACAGTAGCAATAGTATCTGCCTCTGTATAGTGGCAGAACTGGTACTAGCAGTAGTAGTAGCAGCAGTAGAAGTGATAGCCACCACAGCAATGGTAGTTGTTATTACTATTATAGGAAAAATGATCTAATTGCTTTGCCCCACAAAATAAGATTGGCCTTTGGAGGATTAAGTAAAAACTACTCTATCCCTCCACTGAGATTTCAGCCCTGGAGGCCACCCTAAACTTCTGACTCGAGCATCTCCCATGCCATGCTGTCTTTCATGCTGTGGTGGAATTTAGTCCTGAGGGTAAAGGAGCCAGGGAAGAAGTCTCAGCATGGGAATATATCAGGGAGGTCAATACTTTAAGAAGATAAATCTGTATTTAGCATCCAGGTAGCAAAGTGAGCTACCTGTTGACCTGTCTGGAGCTGAGATAAGTTCTATGAGAGGTATGGAGGTGACTAAAGCTCAATCTCTGCTCTCAAATGAAATGATAATGGAGGAAACTGACAATTACCTGTGTGAAATGATGTGTAAACAGATTGCTAGACAAAGCACTGGGGCACACCAAAGAAAGGAAGCAGTCAGTTACAACTGTTAAGACTGGAGATGACATCATGCAGTTGGGACATGTGAGCTAAGTCTTGAATGGTGAGAAGGATTTTCTTTACTTAAGAGTAGTCAAGATGGTGAATGGAGAGGAGAGAGACTGAGGCATAACCAAGTGGGACTTGGAAGTTAAACAGAAGTGGGACCTGAAAGACACAAAAATGGGTGGCATCCAGGTTCCTGGCTCAAGCAATCATTTTGAAAGAGGTACCATAAACACAGTCATGGGTAGAGATTCTAGAACTTTCCAAGAAATGATGGGTTAGCAGGAGAACATGGGAAGGTGGAAAGGCCTGTCAGGCTTCAGCCTAGCAATCCAAGTGGGTGAGCGTGGAAGAGCATAGGAGGGAGAGCACAGGGCAGGAAAGCAAATAACAATCCTGCCATAGATATTATTGTCCTATTTAAGAGGCAGGAACAATAAGTGCTGCTTTAAATGATTCACAAGACAACTGGCAAGTGGTGAGGCCGAGATTAAAACTCAGGGCTGTCTAATTCTAAAGTTACTCAATCATACTGCTTGGAGGCAGACACAGAGATAGAAGCAAATGGCCTTGGTTCCTTGCTTCTGGGAAAAGGAAGAGAAATGAGCTAAGCTGTGGTAGAATTTACAGCCTGGACAACTGGATGGGAAGAGGACGTTACCCAAGATAGATGATGCCGATGAAAGTAACAGTTTTGAATTTAAGATTTGCATGGGGTCAGCCAAAAGTGGATCTCAGGTCTTTGGAGGACCAGTGTATTTGAATATCTCTAATAGTCGTCCCAGGGATGACTCTGGGAGCTGGTGCTGAGGCTTTAATTTTTTTCTTGGAGGCTCTGTGGTGTGGCAGAGTTAGGCCTGTGTCCAGATCCTCTCCTGCTTACCTTTACCTCCTGGCTGCAAACCATGGGCCAGGGGCCAGGGACCAGGATCTTCCTCACACTGATTTGAGTGTCTTCATCTGTGGAGCAAGGAGACCAGCCCCCACCCGCTGTGCTCAGAATCTGGTAAAAGGATAAATCACTAATAGCTGTGTGAGTGCTTCACAGAAGTCCTGCATTTCAACTGGCAGAGGTTGGTTAATTCATAGACCTAGTACTAGCGGTAATAGTATGGGTATGGTTAGTTCATACAGACCATCCCTCAGTCTCTGGCCTCCTGCTGGTCCTTCCTTGTGACTGTGCGTTTATGGGCACCTCCCTCATCCCTGTCCTCTACTCAGGGGGTACCCATTCTTTTGTCTGCACTATGAATTTCTCATCCTAGTAAGCAGGTGAGTGGCAGCATGGGGATAAAAGTGGGTTGGGGAAAGAGTTCCTCTCTCTATGCCAGGTATTTTATAGATGCTATATCTAGCCATACCACAATAGATATGTTAACCACCCTGTCTTTTTAAGATAAGGGTCCTAAAACCTAAAGAGGTTATATTCTTTGCCCAAAGCCATACAGATAGTAAACAGAAGAGATGGGATTGACACCTAGTAGGTCTGACTACATTCAGGTCATTCCAGTTATGTTATAATTCCTGTAGCTCTGCTGCCTCCCTGACTGATCTCTATCACCAGAGAAGCCCTAAAGTGCTGAGGAGGCAGAGACTCAGAGGTAGGATTCTGAACGATTCATGAGGGAGCGATAAGACACCTGAGCTAGATTACCTGCATGTGGGTGGGAACTCAGAAGGTGCCAGGATGAGCCCTCTACTAAGCCTGCTGAGATTCTAGGGATTCTGGGAAATCTACAGGTTTCTTCATGACATAGAATAACTGCACCTGTTGCCCAAACCTCGTGTTTTGAGGGATTGTGGAAGACCCACAAGGAACTCCACTTCGTGGGACTGAGACAAAAGGAGAAGAAGGGGCTTCAGCAGCAGTTGCTAAAAGTTCTAAAATCGTCAACATGTTTTTGAAGCCTCAAAGCTTACATGCTCCCTTCCCCTTCCTCCATTCCTACTAGGGCTAAATGGTGCCATTGTTTACTTGTTATTGTGCTGTAACTTGACTTCTGTTGTGACCTGATTTTACCTGGAGATAACCAGAGAAAGAAAGCCGATTGTGGAGTAATGGAAAGGGAGATATGTGTTTGAATCTAGGTTCTTACCAGCCGTGTGAGGAAGGATTTTACCCTTCATCTCACCTGCAAGATGTAGAAAGTGATACTTACCTTATGCGACTGTTGGGAACATCAAATAAGGCAGTGGGTACAAAAGCATCTTAGCATAATAGCTTGTATGCAATGCATTTTCCATATATATTGGTTAGGTATATGAGTCTATGCTTAACAAACTTACTCCACATGTTCGTGATTGGTTCTGATCTTTCTACTTAGAAAAAATAGTTTAAAATTCCCTAAAGCAGGCCTAAAATATAGCAGTTGAGTGTCAGTGAAGCTTATTCTGTGTTCCCTCCCATTCTCCCTAGTCACAGGTGACAGAAAAATCTCCTGCAAAGCTAACAGTATAGGTGATCATTCTCTTCTGTGGTGGGCCGCCTCCACCTGTTTACCATGATTTTGGAGGGTACGCAGGTGTCTACTCCATCTCTGAGACTCTGAACTAATGCACAATAAGGCTCTGCATCAGCATGAAGAGTTGTGTGGAAATAATTGGAGACCTACAGTGTCCCTCCTTTCTGCTTTCCACCCTTCCTTTGCACACAATTGTCTTTCTCTCTTCAGAAGTACACAGAACACTACTATGATCCTTGGGTCTACCGCCTTAATTGTTCTCATCTCACAAGTAGAGGTGAGATAACTGGCTGGAAAGCCCCCCTGCTGAGTGAGGGTGGTTGCAGCAGTGGCCTCTGGCTGATGTGCCTGTTGGCTCTGTGCAGAATTGCATCTCAGATCTGAAAACCTTACTTCTCTAGCTCAAAGTGGTAGGTATGACCTTGTCCAAGAGAGGTTTTATATATCAGGAGGAACTGCACAGACCAAGGTCAGCAGGAAGGTCACCAACTGTCCCTGGTGTCTTGTCTAGCCCTTTCCTTTCTACGCGCCAGTGAGGTGAGGCAGAAAGTTTTCTTGCAAAGTAGCCCTCATTCTACCATATAGTCTTGTTTTTTTCCTTCTTAAGGAATGATAAATGATAGCAGGGTCTGTGTACTAAAATTCAGAGATGCTTTAATGCTTTCATGTCTGGCGTTAAGTGATACTTTTCATTCTATACATAGCATTTCTCTCCAGAGTCATAGGCTGAGCACCCCAGCTTCTGAACCAGTGTACACCTAGAGAAGGAGCTCCTTTTATTTTTATTCCTGACATGTTTATTTAGATTCTGCTTGCATTCTTCTGGTGATGGGGAGCTCACTGTCTTCCAAGGAATTCACCCAAGGGTTGGCAACTCTATTTGCTAGAATGCTTTCCTCATCCTGACTAGAAATGTGTCCTCCTGAGACTCACTTTCTGGATTTGCTTATGACTTCTGGGCCGCACAGAACAAGTTTTCTTCTTTTTTCCTATGATATCTCTTCAACCCTGAGACTGCAATTTTACTCATTTTTTTTAAATCTACAAAATAAACCTCACCCTGCTCCTCATCTATTTCTTTGTGGAATAATTTTCAGACTCTTCATTATTCTGGTCATGTTCCAAACATTTACAGCTATTATTTAGTGAACACATAAATTTCTCTGCTAATATTTATATACCTAAGTTCCTTAAATCTCCAAAACAATTTCAAGAAGGTAGATATTACCATTACCATCTTACAGATGAGAAAACTGAGATCCACAGATGTTAAATAACTTGCCAAAGTTATGGAGAGATAAAATTGGGCCTTGAATTTCATATTATAACTCAGTAGGGGGATGGTGTGTGGATCTCTACATTGTGGATCTCTAAAATTTTGATTTGAAGCTTGTAGCATATCTGTTATCTGTTTGGCCCATAGCCCTAATTCATCAACACAGTTTGCAGTCTGAGGCCCATATACCATTATAGTCTGTGGATGTGTCCTATCTGGGAACAATAGATCTGGAGTATCATCTGTCTTGTTTTCTGCATTCTGCCTCTGTCTATGCTATCTGAAGTGATGCCTTCATCTCTGAAAGACTGCCACATTGTTGGCTCCTGTTGAGCCAGCTAAATCAATGAAACTCCCCAAGACTGACACAGGATCTTCTAGAAGTTCAAATCTCATTGTTCTTTCTTATCTTGATGATAGAGTCCCTGACTGGGAGTAAGGATTATTCCAATTTTAAGTTGATGCCTAGGCTTTTGTGAGGGTTTTCACCTAAAGGGAAAGATGCCAAGAACACTCAGAACAGAAGAGCTGCACAAACCACTTTATTTATGTTTGCCGGCAACAGAAGCCCAGGGGAGAAGCTGTATATACAACACATCATTTGTAGCCAACTAACATATGGGTTTTTTGTTATCTTTTCTGAAAACCAGGATGTAAAAGAAGTACAAGCTTTGCTCTTGATTTTTGCAATGAACTTCAAAAATCTCCAACACAAGCCCAAAGAATGCTTAACTGGAGCTTTGCACTAAAGGCCCTCTCTCCCTGGAGCCTTCCTTCCTCTCCCTATCTTCTAATCCTCATTTCCAGGAGGTCATTTTAATTAGCAAGCTGTCATGGTGACTCAGCCTGCTGCTTCCACAGACAGGAAGAGAGCGGACTCCCCTGGACCCATTCATCATACAAAGGCACTTTACTCTTCAGAAAAAATGCGCAATATTTAGCTTGCCCTACCCTGGGAATTGCTGCTGCTGTTGTTTTTATTTTAGCTTTTCTGCCTGCCTGACGGTACATTCTTTTGTCATTTGCAACCTCCTTTGCCTGGCAATTCCTCTTCCTTCCTAGCAGATCATCAGTGATGCACCTCTTTGGGGGTCAGGCATGAAGCTGGCACCAAGGAGTCGGAGGCCTTACCATACAGACATTTGTGAAAGAATCACCAGTGCCTTTTGTTTTTGAAGCTAAAGTTTTAATCTTCATGGTTCATTGAGCTCTTCTTGTTTTCTTTGCTGTTGGGGTGGTTGCAGGTTCGGCCCTGTAGAAGTGGGTGCTTATAGGGAGGGGGTTTTACTTTCCTACAGAGGGGGAGATGACTACCCCAAGAATTTGAGAAATAGCTCTCAGAGCAGTTTTCTGAAGTTGCATGCTGGGGCTTGGGGGAATCAGGAAGCACGTTTGCTGCTTACAGACACAGGGACCACTGTGATTTCAAAACTTCTGTCACATTGTTTCCACTAGTACAATTGCTTGTGAGTTGTATGTGTTGTTGCTATTGTTTTGGATTAGAAAATATGAATATTATATTTTTCAAGGTCATAAACAACTGCGACCTATTTTTAAAGGGAACCATCTACAGTAATTGTATGACGTTCAAAGGTAAAGGAGCTCCCAAAGAAATGACCCGAGATGCATCAAACCTTTTAAGGGGGATGTGCATGGATCTCTATGTTGTGGAAAATAGTGCCTGTGTTCTCTTGGTTCCTGTCTTGTATTGTGTTCAGTCTTGAGCTGAAGGCTCACAATTGATTTTCCATAGGAAAATCAATGATGAAATTTCTCTCTTTTCTCCCCTCTTCCCTTTCATCAGCCTATGCATTATCCTTCAAATCCTTGTCTTGGAAACCAGACAAGGGTGATTAATTTCATGTCCCAGCAGGAAATGCATGTTCCTGCCTCCACAAAGACTCCCTGGACTCCACATCTTTAGAAAAGGTTTGAAGGGTCTTTGTGGTTCACTGAGCTCTTCTTGTCCCCTTTGCCGTTTGGGTGGTTGTTGGCTGGGCCCAGTAGAAGTGGGTGCTTGTAGGGAGGGGGTTTTTCTTTCCTGCAAAGGGGGAGATAACAGAAAGAGAGAAGACAGCACATACACATAGTGTAAGAAAATCCTTTGAGTGCATGTCTATTTCCCTGCTGGACTATAGCCTCCTAGGAACAGTAGCCTTGTCCTCCTCTTCTCTGCCTCTCTAAAACCTGGCTCAGGGCCTGGCGTCAAGCAGGCACTATTGCTCAGTGAATGCCTGTTAGATGGATGGATGGATCCATTGTGTTATTCTGGTTCTTGGGAAAATGTAACTGTCCTACGGCTCCAGCCCTCCCACCTTTCTACCCTGATTCCAGCTCATTCAAGCCATTCCACCACAGGACAGGGATGAACACATAGAAAAGCTGGAACTTGGTGCTTTGGAAGCAAGCCAATAGGGTTAGGCTGCCTGCCTTGGGTTCCTTGGAAAGTGCTGGCATCCTTGTTAAAAAGAAATGGGAGGTTATTGCTTGAGAGGGTTTGAAACCTCATTGCCCACATAATCATCCTGGGCTTCAGAGCCCCTTTTATGTTCCTTGGCATAGCCTAATTATGGCATTTCTTAGGGGCTGTCTTCCCAATCAGTCCAGCAGATCCTGATGCGCAGAGATAGATCTGGTTGATTTCTCTGTCCCGGACCCAGGACCCAGAACCCGATGAAATACCCTCAACATGGTTCATTGTTCATTTGTCTTTTTTGCTTATGTATTAGACAATGGGCTCCTGGTGAGCAGGCACCAAGTTGCATTCATTTTTGCATATTATCTTGTATATGCCCTGCGTATTATGCTTTTATAACATTCACTTAGTTTCTGGACTTAAATTTATTTCTAGTGGGAAGAATGGGCTTTTGAGCACAAAAGAGCTGATCAGAATTCCTATGCTGGCTGTGTCTAAGAAGTTTGACCTTGGAAAGTTACCTAATTTTCTGAGCCTTCTTTGTAAGTCAAGGAAAAAATCTCCCAATCTTGCAGCAGTGTTGTAAGGTGAAATGAAATAATAGTAGACCCACTGGGTGGCTTCTTTTCCCTCCTAAAACCTACAAATGCTTGGGACTACACACCAGGTGCTACACTCTGACTCCAGAAGGGATAGCGATGAGGCAGAGACGTTGATGCTGCCCTTCTGTTGCTTCACGCAGTTTAGTAGAGGAGATGGTTGCACAAAGTCACTATACGAAATGCTATCATGTGCAGCAGGAGTTGGTAAATACTGTAAGTGTGGGAATTTCCTGGGATAAGTTTCAGCTCAGACTGAAGAGGTGGGTTTGGGTGGCTCATTGTGCTCTGACCATGGAACACTTGTTTCCATCACTGGTGAAGAGTCCTAAATAAAGTGCAGCACAGAGCAGATGGCAGCACCCAAATGGAGGCACTGCCTTGACCTATCTCCCCACCAGGGAGCTCCCCCTTGCCAGAAGACTGGCACTCACTGAGGACTGCTAACATGACAAGAGGCTGTCTAGTGTAAAGATTCATCTAGAAATCAATCTTTGCTAACACCCTGGTGTTACAAAGCACATGCTTGTGATGTTGCATATCCAGAATGAAATCCAGCTTTGTGTTTGTTCAGTTGGTTTTTATAGTGCTGGAGACAGAACCTAGGGCCTCGCGTGTGCTAGACAAGCATTGTGCCGCTGAGCTACATGCCCAGCCTTGAGAAAAAGGGACTTTTCTTTTATTTAATGCTTCATTTCTTAATTCCTGAAAAGGAAAAGAATCCACGCCCTTTCTTCCTCTCTGTGTCTGGTGAGATGAAGGTCTGGAAGATTTTTTAAGTTACATGGTGCCATTTATGTCATTGATGGAGGTAGTTCTTAGCACTCAGAAGAAGCATAGGACATAAGGTGAGTGGGCTTTATGGGGACAAAGGAAGTGTGCTGGTCCTAGAGAGACAAGCTCAGTTTGGTGTCAGCAGGAGGAATAATGTGTGCAGTGGTGGTGGCAGGGAATGTGACTGCACAGAGACTTGGGAAGGGGTAAGGCAGAGAACCTCTGAGGATGCAGAGAGAGAAAGGAGGCGCTGGAAAGCGAGCATCCTAACCACTGGCCTCTGTGAAGTCTCTTCTCCTTTCTACATCTCCAAACTCACCTCTGTTGGGAGCTGACCTCCCCCAGTAGGTCTCTTCCTCCTCCTCCTCCTCCTCTTCCTCCTCTTCCTCCTCCTCTGGGCTTCTGCAGCACTTTGTACGTCATGTCAGACCTCACCCACCACTTTCTAGGTTGTTTTGCCTGTATGTTTACTTCCTGAGACTAAGTGTGAGGTACAATTGATTTTCCCCTATAAGTCCTGAGCCAAGCTCAGGCCTGATGTAGAGTAAGTGCTTAAAGAGTGTGCCATGAGTGGCAATGGGCGTTTCATCTTCTCATCATCTCTTTCTCCCTAAACAGCCCAGTCTTGTCAGAGTCAGACACATTGGGTGTGTCTTGTTAGGTCCTGCTCCGTCCTCCCCACAGCCTGTCCCCCAGCATAGAATGTCCTTTCTTCCTGTTTTCTTTCATCAATATAAATTCTTTACATCCTTTAAAACTTTAGTTTAAGTTCCACTAAACGCACCGTCTACTGTCAAATACTTACCAGGTTGTGTGTGAGAGTAATTTCTGGTTTTGCCTCACTTTTCTTTTCTATCATGTAAAAGGATCGAAAAGGATGGTTTCTGAGGGCTTCCTTAGCTCTAACACTTCATGTTCAGTCACATTCAGGACCAATCTAGGACTAAATCTGTACCAACCCTTCACTGTGCACCGCGGAGACAGAGCAGAACAAGACTGCTTGCAAAGAGAAGCCAGACATGCAAAGATGCCAGGACGGTAACCACAGGACGTGTTATACAAACAAGTCGGCAAAACATGCACAAGATGCAGATAGGAGCTCCACACAGAGGAAGCAGCTTGAGTTCTGTCAAGGGACAGAACAGAGGGTGTGACACGTAGGCTAAATTCTAAGATAAGAGAGAGTGCACCATGTGTAAGATGAAAGGGAAAACATTCCAGAGAAAGTATAAAGAAAAATATGGAGGCATGCACGTGGGTGGAAGCACAGGGCATGAGGTGGTAGAAGCAGGTGCTTATGAAGGCAGTGGTGGGAGAAGGTAAATGAAGTTTAACATTTAGGCCAGGGTCTTGAGTAGCAAGAAGTGGAGCTGCTGGAAGGCAATGGGGAGCCTTGAGAGACTTTGGAGAAGAGGAGATAATCTGACACATAGCTAAGCACCTCCTGTTTCATGTTGTTATTTTGCACTTATCCTTGCCCTTGTCCTCTGTAAATGCAAGCTCCTGGTGGGCGAGGGCGAGGGCTGTCTGTGAGCCTCCTGCACCCAGCACAGGCCCTGGCACCTGGAGGGATTTGGTGTGTTGAGTAGCTGATGATCACACACACGCACACACAGACATAGACATAGACACAGACACAGATACAGACACACACACACACACACACACACACACACACACACCGTGAAAGTCCTGGTCCTCCCAGCTCTTTCAGAACCCGAGCCCACCTCCCACGCAGAAGCCAGCCTGCCCTCCATCTGCAGGCTGCATCTATCCTGGAAGCTCACGTCACCTGCCTCCCCCATCTGCGTTGGCGGGGGCCTTTGGAGCTTTAGATCTGTGTGTTGCTGAGGGAAGAAAAAAAAAAGAAAAGTGGGGCCTTTGCTTTGCTCACTGACTACATGTCCCTGAGACCCAATTCTTGGGCCAACGTCGCTGTTCCGCTCGTCACCCAAGGATGCCGACCAGCTCCCGCCGGCATGTATGAGGAAAGTGACATACTGTAATTATCTATACAGATGGGAGAAAACAAAGATTAATTTTAACTCAAAACATATAATTTCCCTTTAAAACCATAACTGCTCTTTCACTTAAGCTATTTGATGCTCTGGTGAAAAATAATACCAAAAAAAGGGGGAAGGGAGTACTCAGTTCCAAAATTAGAATCAGAAACTCTGTTTCTGGGAAATCATTCTTAAAGGGTTCCCTATTGATTTAAAACTCAGTGGTGTTCATAGTTTGTTAAACCAGACACATATTAGTTAAAGCTACCCTAGAGGCTGTTGGTGAAGGAGGAAAGAGCTCTGTGCTCCTTTCTAAGAGAGCTCCTAAGCTCAGAGCAAGGAGAGCCCTGAGCATTTCCCATCAGAGCCCCTGGGTCTGCCCTGTACCCTTTGATCTAGGTTCAAGAACACTTTCACCCCTGTCTTCATGGGCTGACACAAGCACACGTGGCTGAGAAGGACTAGGCCCTGGTCCTGGCTCTGACTCTGTGACCTTGACCTTGAACGCCCTGGGTCTCAGTGTCCTCATCTGTATTGTGAAGAGGGACTAGATGATCCAGAAAATCTCCCTGAGTGGCAGTACCGTTTCACCAGTCTATAATGATGCAACACATGAAAAAATGGTGGTGAAGGATCACGATAATTTTATTCAGACTGACAGAGCACCTGAAAGAGATAATCCCCAAATTAACTTGTAAATGAGATTCTGAGAATTCTTTTGAGTTTTATAAAGCTTTAACTTTTTAAGAACTTTGACTAACCAAGAACGGCTCATAAGAATGAAATAAGCATTTTTCTCTAGAGCTGAGCTCCCCAAACGCAAAGCTCATGCCTTCCTTACCAGCTCCTTGCAGCACCTCCTTCTGCAAGGACCCAATATAAGGTATTGTTTTTCCAAGGTGAATGAATAAATGAATGAATATATTCATGCATGTTTAGTGTAGAGTAGGCAGTACTGGAATAGAGAGAAAAAAATAGATTTGATCCTTCTGGAAAAGTTCCCAATATCCAGGATGGGGACACAAGCAATTTGTGTGCAATCTGAGACAGGGTATCATTAGAGCACATTATTATGCAGACACCAGGGGTGCCTACAAAGTCCAGCAGCTTGACTTATTTGATTGTGGAATGCGACAGGTAAGCGAAGCGGCTTACCCTAGACCTCATAAACTGGTTGAGAGTTGGGACCACAGCCCAGAATCTAGAGGAGATGAGATGATTTTTTGAGCACCTACTGGGTGCTAAGCTCATATCTAATTTTTAAAACCATCTGTAGCATGGTTGTCACTACTCCCATTAGGGGTAGAGAAAACAATTAAGAGGCCAAGAAACTTGCCTAGACTTCTATATCAGACATGTCCATGTCAACCTTTTGGTTTGCCTGGGTCACACTGAGTGAAGAAGAATCATCTTGGGCTGTATATAAAATATATAATGCAGTTAATATATAAGTAATAAAATTTTCTGTATGTATATTTTGTTATTACAACATAAATAAAAGAGGGAAGTACCCTGTGGCTGCCTGTTGAACATGGCTGTGTAGCTCCTAGGTGCTTGAGAGAGTTTTGAATCCACACTGATGAATCTCTGCAGGAGATGTTTGGATAACTCTGGAATCATAAGCTCTTATGATCAAATTCTGGACCTGCTGAAAACTGTGGCCTCAGACAATTCTCTTTACCTTTCAGAATTTCTTTTTCCTCATTTGTAAGATGGCGAATATATAAAATGATGTAAAAATGAATACAATAAATAATAATATAGTGATCTATATTATTTAATTAAGGAGAGGGTGGGGAGGAATGTGTATCAGTGCCCAGGCCTGAAGTACACTGGTAGGGTCAGTGGGAAGGGTGGTCTGGCATAAGCAGGCTGCTGGGCATTGTCCCGTCCTTCCAGGAGGTTTGGTCACTGGGGGAGTAGATGAATAGCTCCAGAGAAAGGGCAGGGCTGGCACACTCCTGAAGCCTTTGGATACCACTCCCCACATGCTCACCGGGCTGGCTGCCAGCAGACACGGGGACGCTCAGCAGGTCCAGCTCCTGCCTAGCTCTCAGGTAAGATGGATGTTCACCTTCCAGCCTTCTCTCCTCACTGGACCTGCAGGTTGGCCCCATGAGAGAACTTACCCTAGCCCATCATCAGCTCGCAGAATGTTCCAGCTAGGCTGGGATGTCTCGGGGGTGTGTCCTCTCTAGTCCCAAACCTCCAAGTCTTTAAGGGAGGGGATAAGTCATGTACTGATAGGGTGAATGTACACTGTTGCCAGGTGCATCATAAATATTTCACCATAGTTTGAAAGGTGTGCACCACTGTACGCACTTTACAGACAAGGAAATGGAAGACTGGAGTTGATACAGAAAGCTGAGAGGATGCACTAGCTGATGAAGGAGCATATGGAAAAACTCAGACTAACATAGAACAAGGAGCAGCATCAGCCCCCAGCAGCATCCACCCCATGTTAGATTCTAAAATGGGAGTTTTACACTCCTCCTTGTATTGTCATTGTAGGTTGTCATGCAGACTTTGTATGGACCTGGGGCTCAGGGATGCAGGACCTATTGCACTGTGGAATATGGACCCTGAGACATCCTCAGACTAAGCAGATAAGCCAAGGGACTTGCTCTAGGCCTTAATGAGCTACAGTCTGGGAGTGCAACTCAGACACTGCAGGAGGTGACACATAATGATATTCTAGGTTCAGGAGATGTGCTCTTCTGCAGTCTCTGAGGCAGGTCTAGGTTTGCCTCTCTTGGAGCACAGATAGGGCCAGGAAGAAGCTGAGGAAGTTGCCCTGAACCCCAAAAGCCAGCTACATAGGACTGAAGCCCACCTGCTCTGATCTGCTACTTACCGTGGTTTTGGCATGGGAATTGTCACCTTCTCCAACAGGGGGTTCAGCCGGTAATAATCTAGAAACGTCCTGGCCACGTTCCGCCCCAGCTTCATGTCTGCAGGTGCGCGTGTTAAGGACAGATTTGGAGAAGAGACCGAGCATGAAAAGAGGCCTAGGTATAGACATGGCAATGATAATAAAAACAGTAACATCACTCACCACTCTTAAGTTTTTGTTGCATTTCATGTCTTTTTTATCCTCACAAAAGCTAGATGATAGTTGTTGCTCACATTCTCATTTGATAGGTTAGGAAACTAAATTGCACAGAAGTTAAGTAATTTGCTTAAGGGACAGAAATGGGAAGGAGAGAAGTTGATAAGGAGGTCTAGGGTAGCCTTACCCAAAAGTCTGTGCACATAGCTTTTAGAATGCACTGCAGCCATCTGGGGATTATGGGGTTTCCCTGGTCTGGCCTTAGGTGTGCCAGATGAAGCTAGATCAGTGAGTCAAGAGAGCAGGAGACCTTTTATGTGTTAGATCAGGGCTTGCCTGACCCTCAGGAATCAGTCAGCTGTTTGGTAACCTCAGGTGCAGTGGTAAGACTCAGCCTTTAATAGAATCTCTGTTCCTCCTTGACATTCAACCAACAGCGAATTCTCAGCATGCCCTAACACTGCTGAGTTGGGGAACTTTCCTTTCCATTCCTATGCCTCCAGGGCCAGTTTCTCCTCAGCCCAAACCCTTCAGTTCAGTTCTCTTTCCCTGCATGAGTCTTCTCAGTGCCTATGCTGGGACAGGGTCCTTCTACATTCCCACAGCCTTTTCTAGTTCTTCATCAATTAGACTGCTTGGCATCCTGTGTTTGGACTGTGTCAGGGCATGTGTGAGGGGAACGTTTGATGGGAAGAATCTTCATAGGTCACAGTGGAGAGGACAAAGTGGAGTGTGAGAGAAAGGTGGAGAAGATGCCACTCACACAGTGAATGGGCAGTTGCTGCAGATCTGACCTTGGTGCTGGCTAAGGCTAATGGGCTTCTGGGCCCCTTTTTTCAGGGCCCTGGAGAGGGACCAACCTTTGGGAGCCATGCAAGTGAATTCTCAGCACCTTTTTCAAGAAGTCCAGGGACTGGTACTGGAAGGAGTCCAGGATGTGAAGACTGGCATTCCCAGAGCTCTTATCGTATGCCTGGCACTGCCCTGGGAGCATTGCCTGCATGCCGTGCAATCTTCTGAACAACCCAGCAAAGGAGACACAGACAGGCCAAGGAACTTATCCGAGACCACAGAACTGGGAGAGGTAGAGTGAGGACTGAAATCCACACATATCTGACTCCAGAACTATGAGTTTTCCACTGCCCTGGACTGTTTCATGACTTGAAGGCACCTTTTCTGTCAAAGCCTGAGTCATCCCAGGCCGGTGCCTGGTGGGAGAAGGAAAAACACCAGACAAGTTGTTTATGACAGTGAGCTGCACTGCAGGCTGTCTGTGCTCTGGGGCTGCCACTTCCTCTCCTCCTCTGGATGAGACTGACCTTTCCTGTCCCCTTCTTTAAAAGTTCACAGGCTGGCACTGGGTGTGGCCTCTGTGCCCAGCAGACCCTGGAGGTTTGCTCATAACCAGGGCCTGCAGGGAAAGACTGGCTGCTTTTAACCCATTCATTCTCCATCAGCTGAAGGAGAAAAAAAATCACAGCTGTGTGGGCTGACCGTAAAAGCTCAGTTCACAGAGGAAAGCAGAGGTCCCTGTAGAATGAGGTAAAAAGTCACAGCTGAAGTTTTGCAAACAGATACAGCTAATCTAAATCCTGGCTCTGCACCTGTGCACAGATTGGATTTTTTTTTTTTTTTCCAGAGGTGTCTATAACAGTGCCTCCTAGCTGATGTCTGTTTCTGCAATATGACCTTGACGCTCCTTCCCCAGAGAAGTGTGGCTTACATCCTTTCCCCTTGAATTTTCATGGGCTTGTAAATGACTTTTAACCAAACAGGTGGCAGAAGTGGGAGGAAGTGACATTGTGTGACTTCTGCAGCAAGGTCAGAAGAGGCGACGGAACTCGCGCCCTGCTTCCCAGGATCCTCAAGCCTCCATGCAAGTGGACTGATGGCCCCAACTGCTGAGATGACTTGAAGAGAGCACAGGGGTGACTCCTGCTCAGCCAGTGGCCCCTCTAGGTTGTGCTCTTCTGGTTCCAGGCGTCGTCTGGCTATAACCGCATCAGACTCCACATTAGAACCCAGCCCAGACTTTCCCTGATTTCTGACTCACACAGAAAAGGAAGGAATAGCCACTGTTCTTTTAAGCCACTAAATTGGGGAGATTTTCTACCATACACATAGGTAAGGAGAACATTATGAGAATTTGCTTAAGGAATTCTATCACCCTGAGCCTTATTTTTCTTGGTTATAAAATGTTAACACCTGTCACATGATCATCAGGGTGGAGTCCTGCAGCACCTGCTAAGTGCCACAGGGCTGAATAGATAATGGGTTAATAGTGAGTGTGAAGACCGATCCCTTCTTCTCTACCTACACTGAAATCCAGACCCAGAGCAACCATACACAGTATCCTTGCCCCTTTGTCCTCTAGAACTTCTAAGGAATGTGGTTATCCCAGAAAAAAAAAATCCACTACAAGACGTTTATTTGTTTTGGAAAGCTCTGTTTAAGATGGTGATGTAAAGTTGGGGGTTACTGTGGACACATCCCCTAGCCCCCTCATACATTCCTCAGACCCAAAGCCTCGTTCCAGAGTACTTTCCCCCTTGGTCAAGAAAAGGAACACAGGAAGGAAGGAGAGCAGAGATTGATTGAACATTTTCAATTAAAACAAGCTGTCTTTGAACAAAGATTTAAGATTCAGGCAAGAAGAGGCAATAATTCCATTGGCTGTAAGCTTTTTCAGTCTTTTGCAGTATGAAGAGAGAGAAATGGGTGAAAATTCCCAAGTACTCACGAAATTCTCAGCATCATTCATAGGTTGAGAAATCTTCCCACCTTCAGGTTCTTTCAGAGGCTACTGACCTGTTTCCCATAGATGACAGGGCATGGCCTATCACAGGGTGGATAGTAGCAGGGAATTTGAAGCAGTAAAAGTGGAGGACTGTGGATGATTCAGAGACTTCTACTCCGAAGTGTCTTGAAATAAAGAGTAAGTGCTGGCAGTGTCACCACCTATTCCATGAGGCTCTTCAGCAGGTGATGAGGAACTGGATAGGCATTGCCCAATCTCACCCACCTATTCATTCTTTCAAACACTTTTTGGGCTCCTCCCATATGTACACCGCTATAATAAGAGTGACAGGTTGGGTTATGTATGTAAAGAAAAAACTAGACACATGCAACTTTGCAGTCTAGAATAGAATAGCAACACATCTCAATTAACGACATCACAACAGACAGTAGAACTGCTACACTCACTAAAGCAGCTACTATGTTTTTAAGAGTTTACTTTGTGCAGTGTAGTTGCTGTCATCGATCCTGCCCAAAGCCCTGCAAGGCCAAAGACCCACTGCAGACTCACATTACAAATGAGAGTGTTGAACATCAGAGAGTTTACATAACTGTGAGACTCACGGCTTGCAGGTGGCAGGAAGCACGTGAACCTCTGGGTCTTCTCTATGCATAGGCTCTGTCTTCCTTTGAATATAATCAGAAAGTCCAACACAAACTTTGTCTGGATGTGTAAAGGACGATTGTATTCCACATGGAAAAGTGGTGAAAGGTAGACATATAACAAAGGTTTGAAGGACAGAGACAAATCTTAAAAGGAGAGAAAAGCAACAGCAGAGCCAGAAGGGTCAATGGGGCCCATGATCTGAAGTGGGACAGAGGACGGTAGAGGGAAGAGCTATAAGGTTGCAGCACTACACAAGGGACAGGTTAGTGAAGGCTTTGACTGCTAGACTAACGAGTTTAAGATATCATTCTGCAGGCAATAAAGACCAGTGAGTATGGACTATGGCTGCAATTCCTTTATTCCAATACTTATTGATCAGCCAATGTAGTGGATTTCTAACTGGTGGTCAACTTATTACACCCAGGTGAATTGAACTAGCATGGTGCTGGGTACGAGGGGCCCAGTTGAGGGTGGCTGTCAGCAGCATAAAGGCAGAATAGGGGAAACTGTCAAAACACTGTTAGGGATGCTGTTTGAAGAGGCTGTTGGAGCTGTTGGAGCTGTTGGAAGCTGCTAGTTCTCTTGGGCTATTCTGCTGGAGGACCTTGTCATGCTGGTTTTCCCAATGAACTTTGGAGAAGCTTTGGCCTTCATCTTGAGCATCACTTCCTGGCTATGGAGGGGAAGATGATCCATTGCTCAGCCTCGTGGAGAAACTTGTCACATTGGCTTTCTTGATGGGAACTCAGTTTTCCTCATCTCTGGAGGAGCTTGGAACTCACTATTGCTGAGGATGGAGCTCCAGTGCTTACCTTGAACATTGCTTCCTAGCTCCAGTTCAGATCCCTGAGCCTTCTAGCACAGATCTCTCATCCTGCTGGCATAGACTTTCACCACTGACTTTTGGGTCTTTCCAGCACAGATCCATGAAGCAGATATGTGTGAGACCTTGTTGTGGGCTCTAGGCCTCCAGGTGGTCTTTTGGGAGGCATTGTTATGAGCTCTAGGTTTCCAGGTGGACTCATGCAGGGTGTTAGGATCTAGGCCTTCAGCTGGATTCTTTAGTGTGTAGTGTGTGCCTAGGTTTCCTGCACTTGTATATGATTCGTTACAAAATGTGTCCTATATTATAGTCTTCCCTTTGCACCCCCACCCCCACCCCAAACCATGACAGACAATAAGAGCAGCTTCTTGGAAGTAAAGGTTCAGGCTTTACTGTGGTTAAAAATGAAACCAAATCACACCCAACCAAACCAAACCAAGGCAATGGTTCTTAAACCTAGAATTTGTGACACATATTAAAGTAGTAAAAACTCTAATTAATACATTCACTGTGGTTGTAATAGCGATATGAAGAAAACGCATAGGCTCTTCAATCAGGAACACTAGGGACATGGAAAGGCTTATGGGAGGGAGAGACCCTTCAGTTTATGTGGTATATTGAAGTAAATGCCCCAGTGTGATGAACTCAGAAAAATCCCCATCTCAGTCTTTTCCTTACTAAATACTCATTGAATACCTACTATGTGACAAGTTATTTAGGCACTCAGGATAAACATTGAATAAAATGGCAAAGATCTCTGCCTTTATGAAGCTTATAATCTAGATATGTAACCCCTAGCACAGTCAGAACTTATGTAATACGACAAAGTGATAGGCACTGTGAAATTAATGAGCAGGGTGAAGGGGAACCCTGGAGGCAGGAAGTAGGTCACAGCTTTGAGTAGAATGGTGAGCAGAGGCCTGCCTGAAAGGGAGGGATTTAAATAGGGCCAGTGGAGGCCAAGGAGCTGGCCAGCACCCAGGATGAACTGAGCCTCCTCATCTGAAATGTGAGACTGAACCAACCATGATCAAAAATTAGGGATACACTTAGCCTCAGGCATACCTCCTTTCTGTCCTGAGGAATCGTCCTAACTCCCAGAACAGCCCAGAGGAGTCAAGTCTCACACACCTTTGCCTTCTGGGTCTATCACATTCCTTCCCCACCTTGATCCTCCCCTGGTGGGCCCATGTCTCTGCAGCCCTCTCCACACTTTTCAATCCCTGTGGCTCTTCCGGGCCACTAGACTGCTCACCTGGCCCACCTTGCCTCAGATGCTCAATCTCTTCCTCTTTATTCTCAGTGCTTGCCACAGGTAGTTCTGATCACTACCTCCATTTTGCAGATGAGAAATTGGAAGTCATTTGTCTGAAGAGGCACGTGAAATGTTGGCACAAGAAAGCCTGAAGCTCATTCACTCATTCACTCATACATTTTTCAAGTGCCTTCTCGGTGCCAGACACTGTTCTAAGAAGCAGGATGAGATGAGAAGGAAAACAGACAGTCCCTGACTTCATGGCAGTCTCCCTGTCATCATCCTGCCGCCGAATCACTCCTCCTGTTCCTTAGTTGGAAACCTCCACCTAGGCTTCTCTCTTTGCTTTCATGTCTACCCCTGCCAGCAACAGATGATGAGCATCAAAGAGGAAAGACTAATTCTGCAGTGGGGTAGGCCAAGAAAGAGCGATTTCCCTTTGGTAAAGCAGACAGCATTGCTGGAATGTTAAGAGACAGCTGTCTAGAAGCCTCTACATTAAGCTGGAAGAACAATGGGACAGTGAAATAGCTTTTGTCTCTGTCTGTGTCACCAATCGTTCCACAGGTGAGGTTGGACAGGTGCACGATTAAACAGATAAATCCTCCTCTGAAGGGCTAAGTGGAGGCAGTGGATAAAATCGCAAGTTTCCAGGCATCTCTCAAATACAGAAGCTGTATGTGTGTGTGTGTGTGTGTGTGTGTGTGTGTGTGTGTGTGTGTGTGTGTGTGCGTGTGTGTGTGTGTGAGAGAGAGAGAGAGAGAGAGGAGAGAAGGAGAGAGAGAGAGAGAGAAAGAGAGAGAGACAGAGACAGAGACAGAGACAGAGACAGAGACAGACAGATGGCAGACAGAGAAGGACAGAGACCAAAAAACAAAGAGCTACATACAGATAGGAGGTTATAAAGAGAAACTCTTCAGGGTAGGGCACAAAGATGAAAGATAATCAGGGCCAAGAGAGCCTCAGACTTGAAAACTGAGGAGAAGTGAGGGACAGAGAATGAGAATGATAGGATGCTTGGTAGCAAACGACAGAAAGGGAGAGAATTGGGCTGAGAGAGTGAGACACAGATAATAAGGGAGACAGGCAGGTGGTGGAGGTGGGGGAAGCAGGGATGCAACAGAAAGGGCCAAAGGGCAAAAAAGCAGGGGAACACTGGCATAAGAGGGATGACAGTGCAGAGAAGAGATGTTCTGTTGTTGAAAGAGACCAACAAAAGAGGTGGAGAGGAGAGCAGCAACAGGGAGGGGAGAGCTCCAGTGACCATGAGGGAGACTCTCTCTCTGATCAGTGGAAGCCAGCTCCAAAGGCAGGTGCTTTTGGAGAGGATCACTTCCGGGAAGAGGCTGCCTGTAGATGAACTTGGGAGGGGTGGATGCCCAGGTAACTGTATTAGTTTTCATTGCTACTGTAACAAATTACAAATTTAGTAGTTTAAAGTAACACAAATTTATTCTTTCCTACTTCTGAATGGCAAAAATTGGAAACCAATTTCAAAATCAGTGAAGAGTGCCCCCCTCCCTCTGGAGGCTCTGGGAGAGAAATGGTTCATTTCTGGTGGCCCCTGGCATTGCTTGGCTTGTAATCACATTGCTTCTATCTCTGCCTCCTTGGTCCATTGGTCTCTCTTGGTTCCTCACCTCCGGTTCTTCTTTCTGAATCTACTTGTCTCACAGTACTATTTTATGGCTTAGAAATCCTACAGCCAAAGCCCCAGCATGATTCTGGCATGCAACATCTCCTTTTACTATCATTGTTACATATGACACTGTCATCTCCAAATCTCCCTCTGCCTCATCTAAGGATATACCTGTGACTGCATGTGGGGTCCATCCCGCTGATACAGCACAATCTCTCATGATGTTGTTATGTAAGACATAACCACAACCCCATGCAGAGATCTTGTTTCCAAATGAAGTAACATTTATGGGTTCTACAAATTGGGGTAACTTTTCAGCACACTATGTACTCCCTGAATGTCCATCTGCTTGGCTGAGAGCTTAGGATAAAGATGCTTGGGAGTTTGGAGTGAAGTGCGGGCTCTGTACTTGTTGCCTTGCTGGGTGCTCAACCAACCCCACCTCACTGGACCCACACAAACGGTCAGTGGCGATCCAAGTGTTTGGACCCAGATATGTCTAATTTCAGAGTGTTTATCTGCATGCCTGCTGCGTCCTAAGGGCAGAGGATACCTGTGCTGCACCATATGTTGCCTAATTTACCTCTTCACAGTAATTTACCTCATATTCCAACGTTGCCTTCCCACCATTACTAGTCTCTTGTCTGAACTCTTGTTGGCCTCCCTACTGGTTTTCTGGTCTCCTCTTTCTCCCCACTACTGCTGAGAATAACGTTCTCACAAATGATAGTCTTGTCACTTTGAGACTTTCAACCTATGCTGATTCGGTCACCTGTAGAAAGGATCTCAACACTCAAAGCTGTTTTATGAGGCCTCCCATAAGATGGTCCTGGCGTAGTGCCCTGTGGTGCATCTAGCTCAAATGTGGGGCTTGGAATCTGAAAAGCATGGTTTTTAATCTTGGCTCCTGCACGCACAGCCACGTGGCCATAGGCAGGCTATTTACCTTCACTGAGCCCCAGTTTCTTCACCTCTGAATTGGATAATGCCACTTGTCTCACAGCATTATTATATTGACTAGAAATCCTACAGCCAAAGCTCCCAGTGCAACTCTAGCATGCAGTGTATCCTTTTATCATTATTATTTATGACACCGTCATCTCCAGCAAAGTGCGAGTTCATCAAGCATATGGGTACATCAGGTGGAAAGTTGTCTCCATTGCAGTTCCCACATTAGCTCTGTTAATCCAGGCAGGCATAAAAGGCAAAGCAAAACAAAATACTAAAATGAAGGAGGGAAAAACAAAGGGATAGAAGGAAAGGGATAGGAAGAAAGAGAAATGAAGAAATAGTTTTAAAATTCTGTGTTGTGGATGTTCAGGATGACCACGTAGTTCTCTTCCATGCAATGTGGCTCAGTTTTCTCTCCTGCAAAATTGCCTGGAGGTTAGAGACAATCTCAAGTCACAATTTTCACTCTCTCTGCTCCAACCAAGAGAAGCACTTCCCTGGAGCAAAGCAGATGAGAGTTACTTTTATCAGAATGAGGGTGATTCTTAGTGGGGAGGTTGGCCTCGTCAGGTTAGAGGCTGGCTGGGCTAGAACCTGTGTAGACCTGCTCTGAGGGATAATATGCATGATCCAGGTGGAATGACCTTGGCAGATTTTTGTACCTCCAATTTATTAGGCAAGTTGCTGCCACTTTTTCCTTGTCTTTTACTCATTGGTTTATTCAACAGAAACTTATTGAGTTTTGGGCAATGCAATAGGCATTTTTATCATGTACATATATGCTGCTGGTTATATAGAATAAATAAAAGAGAGTCGCTCCATCTCACACTTCCAGTAGCCCAGGCACTGCTGACATTTGGGCTGACTGGCTCCATGTTGTGGGACTGTCTCTTGTTCTGGAAGGTGTCGAGCAGCACCACTGGCCTCTTCCACTAGATGTCAGCAGTATCCACTCTGTTGTGACCACCCCAAAATGTCTTCAAATGTTGCCAAGAATTGTTGGGGTGAGTTCAGCCAAACTCACCCCTGGGTAAGAACCTCTAAACCTAGGTGTTGCTCACTACCTGAAGGGACAGCTGGTGAAACAGAAAAGTCATAGGAGCTTAGTGGGCAGGGCCCTTAGTTTCCTCATTTGGAAGAAGTAATCTCTGAAAGGACCTTCACACACAGGCTGCGTTGGTCCCCCTGGGGTGGCTATCCAACCCGCTGACCACACTGCACTAGGCAGAGTGGCCTCCGTCCATTTGTCCATTTGCAGCACACCTCTGTCCCTGAGACACCCCTTTGTTCCCTATGAGACTCAGACTCTTGGTCCTAATCGCACCATCTGTCTTAGTGGGCTTCTCACTCCATAACATTACTCTCTTTCCATCTCCCACACTATCATTCCCCCTCCTCTTTCTCTCAAAGTACCAGCAATTTCCCAGAAGTGCCTTTTCCCCCCAACAATGGTTGATCACTGCTTGGAAACTGGCTCTGGAAATTGGCTGTGGCTGCCCAGCTGGGCCCCAGCTTGGCAATTGCTGGAACTTTGATGCTGCTCAGCCTGCAAGAGGGCTCTGCTTCTCTGAGATGTACAGCCTCTGCTTGTCTCATTGATATTTTTAGAGGCTTCAACCAATGTACAGTAAACACAGGACCAAAAGCCAAAGTCAATATTTGCAGAGCAGCATCTTGGAGTCGTCAGCGTATGAGGAGTGGTGTAAGAAGAGGCTGGCGCATCCTGGCTTTGTGCTCCACTGGATTTCCTGCTGGAAGCACAGCCTTGGGTGAGCACAGTCTCCTCTGGGTGTCTGTTTCTCATTCTGCAGAGTGGAGGAAGGACTGGCTTGCTGGTGTTTTGAGACCTCTCAGTTCCAATGTTCTGCCAGCCTTTAGGTGAGGAACTCTTATCTGAGCCTATTAGGGGTTCCTGAACCCTTGATGGCACAGGCAAAATTTGATGTGTATGTGCGAATCTTGTAGAGAAAGTATTCATAATTTCCTACAGTTTTCAACATCCTTCAAAGTGTTAAGAATCTGTGCGGTAGTGGATGGAAGTAATTGAGTTTATCACCACCTTCCAGGAAATATTCCTTCCTGACCTTTTTTTTTTTTGACCCGTTCCTTTATTATATTCCAACTCTTACAGGATTAGGGAGAATGTAGCAACACATGGGCGTGAGGTCAAGCTGCACTTGGAATAGGATGAACAGGGAAATTTGTCCCAAGTGTGTCATATTTATTTAATAGAAAACTTCAAAGAGTCTGGTGTCCTGAATGTGCTGCAGGGGTCAGAGCTGTTCAGCCAAGATGAACTCTGAGAAAGACTGCCAACTTTGCCAAGAGTCTGACCAATCTGCGATTGAGAATTGGAGCTTTGTCATCAGTCCTGGGCTGAGATTGAAAAGGCCTTCAGCAGGATTTCTGGAAAAGATGGGATATGGGGTCCTGCTCTTTAGAAGGGGCCTATTCTCTGTTCCTGGATTTTTGCTCCTAATCAGGCTTGCATCTGTGTCAGGTTCCTGTATTCACGGGGCAGTAATCTCTTAGGAGTCAATCAACCTGTTTTTGAGCCTCAGATTTATCAGCTATAATAAACGTCTTGTCAAGGAACCCTTTCAGGGCTTCAATTTTTCCATTTGGATAATAAAGAAAAATTGAGCTTATATCAGTTTCACCAAACAATGGCCATCGCCATAGTGAAATTCTACCATTACTTTGGAACACGTGTATTACTTTTCAAGCAAAACAGAAATGATCCCAGCCTTAAGAAGAGTATGACATTGTGTTTAAATTCCAATCTTTAGAATCCTTCTGATTCTAACATTTTATGGTTATTTTTCTATGCTATTTTCCTTTTAACTATTCCTTTGAAGTTGAAATTCAAGGGATGGAATTATTGCAAATGCCCACTTACCAACTTCTATGCCCTGTACTAATTTTATTTGTCACTCACCAGTGAAATAGATTTTGTTTTACTCTAGATGCAGGTTTAAAATCTGGGATTCATAGATATCACCTTATTTAATCTAGCAAGTAGGGGTTAGGACTTACACTCAGATCTGTCCAATGACAGCTGTATAACTTTTGAAAAACATTATATTAATTTTTTTTTCAGTACTGGAGATTGAACGCAGGACCTTGCACTTGCCAAGCAAGTGCTTATTCTACAGAGCTATCTCCTGGGCCCCATTATATTAATTTCTATTAACTAAAAAAAATTCCAAACGCTTGAAAGCATCAATAAATGGGACCTCCTTCGGCTAAAAAGTTTTCTCACGTCGAAAGAAATCACCAACAGAGTGAAAAGAAAACCCACAAATTTCGAAAAGATTTTAACTAATAAGTATTCAGACAAAGGTCTCCTATCTAAAATTTACAAAGAACTAAAAACCATTAGGGTCCCAAAATTCAAAGACCCAATC
>PVKN010004555.1:0-33204 GCA_004027915.1 Capromys pilorides
GTTAGCCAATATTTTAGCTCTAGCTCTTCAAGGTCAGTGAGGACACAGGACATAAAGACTGTGTAGTGTAGCATCCTATAACTCAGTGGTCTCCCAAATTTTCTGTTCATGGAGATTATGGGACCACAGAGGAAAGGGATCAATGATGTATAGTGTGCCTAAGGAGAGTCACCTAGAAGAAAACATTCTCTCAGGTTTTCACAGAGAGCAAATTGGTCAAGCAATGGCCGTGACTCATCTGGATGGCTGACACTGACAACAGTTCTACAAAGCACTGAACATGGTTTCAAAGTAAACCTTGAGGGAATTTGACTGACTTTGGGAGATACAAAAGTTACATGTTTTGTTATATAGGTTGTGCTTAAACTTGGCTTTAACCACCCAGCAGGAAAGTTTAACCATGAGGCATAAAAAGTAAAGCCAGATTAGTATGCTGAGCTGTAAAAGGGTCAAGTGAACAGCTTCCAACATTGCCATTTCTGCTGATAACCCACTATTATTATGGAATATTGCTCTGTGTATACAACTACTTTCTCTTAGTTCAGTAAGAAGAAATATTTGTACTAATAGTGTTTAGAAGAGTTATGTCTGCATCTTGTACTCTAAACAATTACTATGAAGACAACAATATGCATTGCATCATGTATTGTAGCTGTCCTATTAACGTGTTTTGAAACTGTCTCAATGTTATTCCTTATTAAAAGTAATAAATAAAAAAACAAAGTAGAACAAAAAAAGACTTTCCTTTTATTATTCATTCATGAGTCATTTTGCAATTTATTTATTTTCACTGTTTTGGAGACAGGGTTTCACTATGTAATTCAGCTGGCTGAACTCACTCTGTATCCCAGGCTGGTCTGTCAGGTACTGTAATCATCCTGCTTCAGCCTCCTGAGTGCTGGGCTTACAGATGAGATGGCATGCCTGGCTTGCAATCATTTTTTAAAAGCCTTTTATGCCAGCCACTTGAGAAGCTAAGGTAAGGGGGTTACAGGTTTGAGGCCAGCCTGGACAACTTTGGTAACACTGTCAAAATAAAAATTTAACTTCAGTTGCTATCATCTCAGAAATTTCAGGTGTGAGACTTCTAAGTTCTTCCGACCTTGTCTCCTGGATATTCTGGGTGGGCTGGAGGTCTGAGATTGCGTTTTGCTCCTTGCTTTTGTCAGTTTTTTGCAGTGAGGGTAGACGCGCGAGTCAGGTGCAAGTCAGCAAGGCTCCCTGCAGCGTGGGAGGGCAGGGCAGGCTCCCCAAAGCTCCTGCCGCGCGGGGTTCAGTGTGGCTTCCACCTCATGAAGGAGAGTGGGGGCAAGCCGCAGTCCGAGAGGGATACGATGACGATAGCCTCAGGCCAAAGTTGTGCAAAGCTCTCTGGATGGTGGACTGGCGCAGGGCAGCACTCCGCAAGGCCCCTGCAGGTCGCTGTGGCGGTCAGGACTCGCCGGCGGTCTTCAGGGCCAGGCGGCCGACTCAGCAAATGCAAATTCCGGCGGGAAGGCTGCGGGGCAGAGCTGGGGCTGCCGAGTCTCCCAGTGGGTGAGGAGTGGCGGCAGGAATCAACAACGGCTGGAAGGCTGGAGGGGTGCGGTAGCCTACGCCTACCAGGTTTCTCTGGCTGTTTGCGGGGCAAGCAGGGCCGGGCTGGACTCAGCAAATTCTGGCGGGAAGGCTGGGGTGGGGGCGGGACTAGGGCTGCCAGTCTCCCCGACAGTCTTCCGGGCGAGAGAATGTGCAGTGAGAATCCGCAAACTCCGGCGAGGGGCGGGGACTAGCCAACGAGGTGTTTCCCGGCGGGCTTCCGGCCCACAGCCCAAAACAAAAATTTAAAAAGAGCTGGCAGGTAACTCAGTGGCAGAATTAATCAGTTAATCAATCAATGCCTATTTCTCCTTCCGCAGTTGACTTGTTCTTCCGCCTTTCCCTTTTCCACGCGTTCTGGGTTCTAACATGCTTCTGGAGGCTCCAGCAGTGTTCCCAGGGTAGATCAGTGAGCGTAGGAGCAGGAAAGAGAACCAGGCACCTGCTGCGCTTGCTAAACGTCCTTTCCCGGTCAGCTCCCTGACAGGTGTTTCATCTGAGGACCTTATTGCTACAACGCAGGCAGATGAATGGTGTGACCCCGCTTTCTGGGTAAGGATGTTGGGATTCACTAAGCTCAGCTTCCTTGACAGAAAACTCTGGCTGGATTCGAGGCAGATCCAGGAGCGAGCTGCGATCCCTGCTTCTTGGAGAGCTTCCTCAACTAAAACAATGGGCGCTGTTTCTTGAGCACTTACTAAAAGCCAACTTTCTTTCAGGTGGCTTGCAATCTGATTTCATCTTCATGGCTGTCCTGTGAGAATAGTTTTCCCTGTTCCCATCCATGGTAATAAATAAGGAAATGGGTCTGACTACCAGAAGGAGGAGGGGTGTAGTGGTGTAGGCGACCCTCTGACTGATTTCCTAGGTCCTGAAAGTGTAGAATGACGAGGGCTGGAGAAGGGACCCAGAACCTTCCAGACTTCTTCCTCTTCTCTTTCTCAGGAACTGAGGCTCCAGGAGGAAAGCTTTTTCAGGAACTTTTAATATAGCAATTGCTCACTCACACCTTGCAGCCTTGTGAATCCCATTGACAAAAATATCCAAGCGGGGAGGGTGATCTGATTCCACTGCACCTTGTGCTTCATAGACTTCTTGACTTTTTCCTGAGATACCTCATCCCCAGATTTTCCTGCAAGAGGCTCCCAGATATCACAAGGTTTAGCTGCACAGATTTGGTCCCTGCCACCAGATGTCATTCTCAGCTGAGCTTTTACTCCACCAAGGTGGTTATGGTTTCTTATGAGGACATGTCAAGGACTTTAATAGTTTCAAGATGCCTTAGATCTGATTCTTAGATTTGTTCGTGCTTAGTTGTGTGTGGACAACTACGTTGTGTCCCTGAGCCTCAAATTCTACATTTGAAAATTGAGACAGTGACAACAATCTTGTAGAATACAGTAAGAGTTAAATGAGATGTCATGGGCAAACTGCCTGGCCCAGTGCCTGCATATGGTCAGTGTTCCTTACGTCTTGGTTGAATTTAAATCATTTATTCCATCAGCATATTTTCTGACATGAATAGCTTCCTAAGGTCACCCAGGACTTTGTGAATGTTTTTCCAACTGTGAGTGTGTGTTTATCTGTGTGTGCTTGTGTGTGTATCTTTCCCATGGTGGTCTTATTGACCTTTGAGAGAACAGGAAGAGAGCACCTCCACTGAACCACAGTGACCCCTTACAACCTCTTGGGTGAGAAGTGGTTCCAGGCATTGGTGGACTGGGGAGGTGGGACAGTATTGCTAGGTGTTTTGGTTCCTCCACACACAAGGTGGCTGGGCATGCCAAGCCTGGGTGAACGTGCTGTGGTGTGTGGAGGCAAGGTGCCTTCTCCCTGCTCCCTTGGACTCTGGGATGACTGAGGACTAAAGTGGGGCTCTGGGGGAAATGCAGTAGAGTTCTAGCCTTGTTTTACTGATGGACATTTGGCAGAAGACTGTTCACTTAACATCACTGAAGTGAACTTAAAACAATCACTCTCTACCCCAGCTCTCTGCCTGCCTGGTTTTCTCTGCTACAAGGAATGAGATGTTCCTTCCCTAGGCTGATGCCTTCCTGTTCCCCAGTGCTTTGGTGCTGTTTCCCTGAGCTCAGGGAGATGGAGGTGAGAGACAGTACCAAGATCATTTCCATCCTAGCCTAGGTGGACAGTTTTGATTATATTAAGGTTCCTTACAGCAGATGGGGTTTTCTCATTGTTGTCTGGCAAGACTTACCCCTGTGTCCTCAATCACAGGGGAAAGAAGATATTTCACTTTTATTGATTGCAATATTCATTAAAAATGGGCTTTGGACTGGGGAGATAGCTTGGTGGCATAAGCATCTGCCTGGGAAATGCAGGGTCCCAAGTTTGATCGCTGGTACCACATGCCATGCTGGCTCCAGAACCAGGAGTGGTAGTGCATACTTGTAATACCAGTGCTGGGGAGGCTGAGACAGGAGGATCACTATGAGTCCAAACTGTGCAGCAAAACCCTGTATATATATATATATAAAAAAAAGGAATGGGCTTTGGTTTGTCAAAGGCTTTGCCAGGTATGTAGCTGTGTGATTCTGGGCAACATACAGACTAAGATTCAGCTTCCTAATGTGTAAAATGTAGAGAATAATGTTCATGGTATAGGATTGCTGCAACAAGTAATGACATAATGCATGTCAAACACCTTGTAGAACATCTCGCGTAAAGTAAGTCCTTGACATATGCAGGGTCCTGGTCCTCTTCAAATTGACCCTTCCTTTTTACAAAAATACTATTCAATAGGAATGGAATCCAACCCTGACTCCAAGGTGGCACATTTCTTAATGGTACTAGATCCTCCTAGCCTTAGAATTTGGTAAGGTAGCCTGCCAAAGTACCTACAGTCCTAGCACTTGGGAAGCCAGGGCAGGAGGATAGCTTTGAGTTCAAGGCCAGTATGGGGTGCATAGAAAAGAAAAGAAAGAATTTGCTAAGTCTGTTGGAGCTCTATGGAGTTTTAGTCTCTTGGGCCTATAAGAAGGTTGGGGTGGGTTGGGCAGGCTCTGGAAGGCAGATTCTCTGTGATTTATGGGCCAGGCATTAGGAGGTATGAGGCAATTTGATGAGTTGTTTAATACAAATGGTTCATACCAGCTGCACCTGAAGGCCAGTCTTACCCCAGAAGTGGAGATTAGAGGGCCAGAGAAACAAGGGTACTACAACATCTTTTTGTTTTCAGAGTTCACTGCTTTGCCACCATTGTGATATGATATAGATATTCATTTATGCAGTGTATACTTATTGTGCCTGGCACAGTACCGCATGCTGGGGATTCAGAGATTAACAAGACATTTATGATGCTGAGTTTAGGCTGGAAGAGAAGGCACCACAAGTCATGGCAACAGAACGGCTCTAGTTTTACTTCTCACATGGGTGTTGGTGGCTGCCCAAATGATCAGCCAAAAAGAGAGTGTAAATCTCCCCTCGAAGCAGGCCTAAAGGGAGGCAGTTTTTCCTTGGTATTCACAGCAGTGCAGATGGGAGATTTTCCTCTTAGCTTCACTACAAACTGTTCAGCGCTGACGGCTCTGGCTAGCGTTCAGGCTGGAATAGGTGCAAGGCCAAAGAGCCTTGATCTTCTCTGGATAAGCCAGTGTTCATGGGTACACTGTTGACTGATCTAAGAGAGGGGGCCCAAAGGAAGAGGTGGCCTTGGGAACAACATGGGGCAGATCATGAGAGTTGCCAGTGGATCAAAGAGTTGCAGAGCACCTCATTTCCATACCATTTCAGTATCATTAATTTTACACCAAAACATGGGGTCTTCTCTTGCTGTTGTGCTCTGTATGCTGGGGAGCTTTCAAGTCTGAACTCTGGGGCTTGTGGTCCACAAGTGCTAGTGCATAGGGGCTGATGAATGGAGAGGAAGCCCTGGGTCCAGCTCTGCCAGCTGTTAATTCATTTTTATTTTTATGTTTTCCCTTCTTGCTAGAAGAACCACAAAGAAAGAGCATCCTAAACACCAGATGTACAAATATTTTTTGAATAAATGAAAATAACTGGGCAAATCATTTTTTCTTCCTAGACTCTAGGGAGAAGATGAGGGATCTGAATTTGGCAGATAGTTTTAAGTTTGGGGGCTGCAAACACTTTCCACAGAAAAATGACCATGCTACTGCTTATTGTATACAAGTTTAAGAGGTTTCTAGATCTTCTGGGGTCAACTTTTCCACCCCTTGGCCCAGAAAAGGTTGGACAATCCTTTACCTTTTGTATCTTGAATTACTAGTATCCTGCCCTGGGTAGATCTTTTGGAAGTGGGAGTCCAGGAATCAAGGCACAGTTACATATTTTTATGGTGCTTTGACTGTGCATCAGTCGTTCATTTAGTCTTCTAAGCAAGGGTAGGCAGGATCACCACTCTTCTCATTTGTTCCCTCAGTGAGGCAACAGAGGCTCCAAGGCAGCATGGCAGTTTCCCTCAGGGTCTTGAAGCTGGTGAATCACTGATCTAAGATTCGGCTCTAGCCTTTGGTACTGGACCTGCTCTCTTTCTTCAGGATTATTTTGGTTTCTTAGTTAGGCCAATCTAGTTACACCCCTCCTACCTACTACACTGGCCCTTGGGCTAGTTAGCCTTTCCTCCTCCTCCATCCCATGGGGAGAGAGGCCTTTTGAGGCAGGGAGCCCTTGACTGGTGAACAAGGCAGGGGTTCAGCCTTCATGGCAGACAGAGGACAGGGGAGTGTCCCAGGCCAGGCAGAGAAAGGGCCAGTGTGCCCAGAGGGGTCGGGAGGTCAGCGTTTGAGCTGAGCTCTCCCCCTGCAAAGTGGAGAAAATAATAATGACCTTGATATGGATTCTTCACATCCCTACCCTTTCTTTCTTGCTTTCCCCTAACAAACTATAGACAGTCAAGGGCAAACAAAGCTGTCCTAGTTCTTACCCCTCAGTCCATCAAGGAGATAACACCAGGAGGAATCAAGCTTAAGACTGTTTTCCATCTCTGTGGGGCAAGGACCATCACTACATCAACAACCTGGGGCTGTTTGGCAAAATTTAGAGATCTTCCAGGTACTACCCCCATGGGAGAAATGCTCACTTGGAAGGTTCCTGCAGTAGTGGGTTGTGCCCAATGGCTTTTAAAAAGAATCCTTTCTCTCCTTACTCTGGTACCTGCTCCCTTCAGAAAGGTGCCCTTCTAAATGTAAGTTCTGGTTGGGAGGACAAGATGCATTGCTTGATCAGTTTCCTGGGGACAGAGGCTGGCAGACTGTGAAGGGGCAACATGGGAGATCTGGAATGAGAGCTTTAGGCATGGGTAGGGGATGGGTGGCAGGCAAGGGAGGGTTGACTTGCTGGTGACTGAGGGCAAGGACACCCCTTGGTCATGCTTCACATCATAGCTGCTTCTGAGCCATCTGAATGCCAGAGAGTTTAGTCCCCAAAGGAAATCAGATGGATCTTCCTCAGGGGTGTGTGTGTGTGTGTGTGTGTGTGTGTGTGTGTGAGAGAGAGAGAGAGAGAGAGAGAGAGAGAGAGAGCTGTATATCCTCCTCCTCCTTCATAGAAGATAGATATTCTCATTTGAGAGTTGAGAGCTTACTTGGTCTAGACCCCTGGGCACTGGAAGTAGCATTAATGAACAGAAGGAGGAGCATGAGAACAAGAGGGTCTCTAAAGGTGGGTGCAGCTAGAATTACACAACTCCCAGGCTGCCTTTGGTTTTCATACCTGGGCCCCACTACCCACACATTCCTGAGCTCCATGGAAGACACAGGAAACACTGATACAATGCATGAGAAGATCTCACCTCTCCACAAACACATGCACGGACGCATGCACTCACGCACGCACGCAAGCACGCACCCTCCCATGCACACGCCCAGCTTTGCCTGCATGTTCTCTCAGGCACATGGCCAAGCTTATCCTTGAGTCATCCTGGAGGACTGCCTCCTATCCTGGTCTCTAAAGGATCATTCATGGCTGCAGAAAGTGGAGTGAGGATTGAGCTAGCACACTTACATTTTATAGGGACAATAATCCAAGCAGGCAAGAAAGAGAGCGGAAATCATCGGCATCTGTCAAAAATTTTATTGTATTTTTCATTTCACACAGAATGATGTTAAAATAAATCCTCAATAATATATATTTATATACTTATTTACTTGTGTCAATATTTACAAAAGACTGTGGCGCTCTATGAAGTCTATGTACACCCATGATCAGGTGACAGGCAATGTTCACTGAGGCACATATGTACACATATATGTATAACCTATGTACAAATATCAGAACCTACTGACACAGAAACTCTCAGCTGCAGAAGTCCTGGGTGGGGCAGTGTTGGTGGGGCTGAAAGCTTCCAGAATATGTCAGCAAGAATGATAATATCTATACATCCTGTGCAATCCAGTTACAGCTGGTGTCTAAATTTTCATGAAGCAAACAAATAGTTAAATGACTCCCAACTCCCATGAGTCCTCCGCACAAGTCCTGCTCTGCTTTCAGCTCCCATTGGTCCTCACACTCTTATCACCATGGAGACCCCAGTTCCCTTTCGGCATCATCCTTATGAAGCTTTGCCACCAGCCTTGGAGTTTCTTCTCCAATTGATCCCAAGGAGGCTTATTTATCTGCCTCATCCTCTTTGTGTTTTCGGCAATTGTTAGAGACAGGACAAGGGAGGGCAGCTGCAGAGGCATGCATGGATAGCTAGGAAGCCAGTGAAAACCCTAATTAGTCTGTGCTGCATGAGCCTAAGTGAGCGGCCATTTCCACTATATATATATATATATATATATATATATATATATATATATATATATATATATATTCTCCAGAGATAGCCTACATAAGCACATATGCACAGGTCTGGAAAAGGAAACAGCATCCCCCACTCAGGAGCTTTGCAGCTATGTCTTTAATAGAAACTAGAGAATCCTCTTTGGCTGCTGGCACTGTTAATCCCAACTGTTTCAAGATTGCCCTCCTTGGTGAGAGGGTGCAGGGATGCAGAAACCCAAGGAGAGGCCAATTTGGCCAGGGCAATTGTTTGCTCAGCAGGCTGGAGCTCGGTCATGGGACTTTCCAGCTTCCCAGGGCCCTTCGAATGAAGGAACCATTGAAGCACAACAACAAAAGGAAACTGGGTCGCTGGGTCCCACGTGAAGGCGGAACTGGGGCGAGCGCAGAGGCTGCTCAAAGCCTCAGGAGCTGAGATGCACCCTTGCTGAAGCCAGCCAGCCTCTCCTGCTTCTCCACCCAGGTCTTAGCCCAGAGCTGGTTGGCTCCATTCTAACCTCACCTGACAGGTCAACATCTCTGCCCTACACTGCAGTAAGCTCAAAAGCAGAAATGTCAGCAGGTGACAGTGCGAGTTGTTCGGTACCCACATGATCCTGAGCCTCTGAAGATTCTTTCTCCCAACTCCTTCTCTCCTGCTGTCTGGGCAGCTTAGAGTGTTTCTGCACTCGTACATACAAGCCATCAGCGTCTAGGGAGTCATTTGTGATTAGAAGTGGGGCTTCGAGGCCTCTCCTAAGGACTGACACACAATTCAGCCCTCTGAGTAACTAGCAAAGGTCCTAGCACACACAACCGCACTGCCCCCAATTATCTAGATATTGCAGCAGCTGTCCATGTTATTATGTAATCACACCTGCCCTGTGCATCCGTCAGTGGAATGATGCAGGGACTTCTCAGCTGCAAACTCATCTGGAACATATCTGCCTATTTTAGGAGCACAGGAAGTTATATTAGTTTCTATGCTGAGGCTCATGCATTACAAAAAGTAGACGACTAGGCAGACCGCTTCAACTGCCTTAGTTTACCAATGGGTCATGCTGAGTCTGGATTAGAGGCTTCTACAACCTGATCGAGGCTAACGTGCCCAGTGTGGAGGGCTTCAGGGAGTTCAGGGGGATGGCAGACACTTCTGCATTGCATCAATTGCCTCAGATCCCAGTGCGGAACCCCTCTTAGCCCCGTCCAGTCAAATGCAGGAAGTGAGAGTGAAAGAAATGATTCTGCATGAGTCTAATACAGTTCCAGGCAAGATGGAGGACAGCAGGTTGCCCCTGTAGCCCAGCTATTTCTCGAATGGTGTATACAGCTCAGCCCCAAAGAGGCAGCTCAACTGCAGCTGCTCTAATGCCTGCATGCACCCCCTCCTTAGGCTTCTCCAGAATCAGCAACCAAGTGGTTTTTCTTTTTTTAAATTCCATTGTTTGCCACAAATCTCACCTTCCACGGGCCAGATACGACCCTTAGTTCTTCACTTACAGTGTTACTTTTAGAACTCGCACGATTCAAACTTAGGGCAGCACGACTGCCAAAGAGAAGACTAAGGACGCCAGCCCTTTGCCAGGTCTTGAGGTTTTCACTTTCCCAGAGCTACATTTTGGCATAACATTTCTAGTCCCCAGTGATGAGGTTACAGCCAACCAGGGCAGGCAGAATAAAAGATAAAGCACCTGGCCCTTAGGTCACGTCCCCTTTTATCCCTGAGTCAGGCTGCCACCTGGGAGGGAAAGGGAGAGGTGACCCTGGAGCCTGTTCTTTTGTTATGAAGAACCACCTACTGGAGAGTTCCCTAAGAAGAAAAAGCACAAAATTGGAGAGGTGGGAAAATGCAAAAGAAGGTCATTTTAAAAATTCAAATAAATGCAGCTTATTTCTTGGATCGTCAAATTTATTCCACATCAGTGAAATTAAGGACATGGAAAAAGTATATTTGTATAATTTCTTAAAATAATGGCATACATATATACATATATTATACATATATACACACAGATATATGTATATATGGAAAACCTCCAATAACTCAGGACCAACTAACCAAAACCTTAATGAACAAGAATTGTTTTTCTCACTACACCTTCAGTAGAAAGAGGCACACGACAGCAAGAGCATTATGGCGTACGCCAGGAAGCGCCCATCCCGGCCGCTTCCAGGTCTGTCTGGAAGCCAGCATCATTCAGCCTGTCTCTTTGGTCTGCTTCATCTCCATTTCTGTGCACTGGACACTGAGGTTTAGAAGGTTGACCCTGAGCAGAGCAAGGTCTTGTGTCATCTTCAAACACTCTATGTACTAAGGCAGGAGAGCTGATACTAACCTACTTAGTAAACACTACCTTTCAATAATGAACAAAGGCTGAACCACGCATTTTCCCATTCTCACTCAAATAACCAGAATTGCAATGCAGCCAGGACATTCCCTTCCCTGAGGTTTCCCTGTGGGTTAAATGAGGTTTGGCTGTAGATATGTACATAGAGCAAGGTAGACCAAAAGGAATGAAATGGGACCCTGGGCTTGCAGGCCTACCCTGATAGTCCAGCCTTAATATTCAGCATCCCAGAAATTTCAGGAAAGGGGATTCTTCAGAAGCTCTCAATCACGCATGCAAACACTTGTGCAGCTGGACACTGCAGTGAGTAGTGGGGCTTTATGTTGCAAGTGTCTCACCTTGGCCACCTAAACTTCTGTGCTTGCCTACCTCTACCCAAACCCACAAAGACTTGCCTCCCTCTACCATTCTCACCAAGTCCTTGTGGCTGGATAAGTCAGCTTATTGTGAAGGAGAGGCAGAGGGCAATTCCCAAGTCATCCCAGGCTACTATGGACCCTAGGTGCGAACTTTCCAACCGTATTCCCTCAGTCTCCATCTCTCTGGGGAAGGGAAGAGGGGCTACAAAGGATCAAGTAATGGCTTTTCATGTGTGGAACTGACCTGTAGTGGCTCAGGATGCTTTATTCTTATCTACTGGCAAGTGCTTTCCTGCAGAGTTCTATTACACCCTGCCAGACTGACACAAAGTTGACCAGATGGGCTGGCATGAGGTCAAATTCAAGATTCTAATTCCTAAAAGTTTCAAGGATGATGTGGGAGAGTGCGCAGGAAGGGGAGGGAGAGAGAAACAGAGACACACAGAAACAGAAAGGCACACACAGGAAAGCGACGGAGCAACAAAGGTCACCGGGTAGGCCTTCCTGGTGTGTGTACTGCCATCTGCATGTGTGTCCACTCCAGAAGGAGATCAGACCTCAGGAGACACAAGTCATGTGAACATGAGAAGAAGGAACTAGACTGGCTGTGAATGGACATCCAGTAGTTAAGGGCGTTATTCAGTAATCCAAGTACTATCTACCACTTTTCAGTCCTGAGAGCAAGATTTTGAAAGAGCTATTGCTGAAGAAAACAGTCACTATTGATTTTATTGCACTTTTCTTTTTTAAAAATAATCAAACACAAACTATGAGAGATGGAGCTGGGCTTTGGAGGGAAGGGTAGCAAAGAGAAGGAAAAAGTGAAATTGTTTTAGGAATAGACATCCCAATTTAGAGGGAGTCCACTGCCTCACCTGTCCCTGCTTGCTGTGCCATAGGGGAACAGGACTGGACTCAGTGAGGCCAAGCCTGAGGATACAGTCATAGCCACAACAACTACTGAGTCAGATCCCAGCATCTAACCCTTGCTGGTTGACTCAATGGGCTAATGATGTTAATGAGGTCAAGGGCATGAGTTCAAACCCACCAACTGGACATCAAGGCAGGGGGAGCCTCCACTGTGTGACCAAGATGCAACCGAGAGTTTACAGCTCTGTTGAACAAATCAGCCATCAGTTACACACAGGTTGGTATGTCAGTGAGCCTCAGAGGAGTCCTAGTGAGCAGGGCTCACCCTGTTGTGATCTGGGTCAAAAAAAGTCCAAGCACTGTGCTGCCTTTACTGCCATGGGCAGTTGTGGTAGTGGAGTTGTAGTGGTACCACCTTCATTTGTAGTCTGACATTGTTCTTCTGTGGGAGGCTAGTCTCCACCTCTTTCTCACTACTACAGGCAGCAATGAACTCCCAGCCTGAGGCTTTTCAGAAAGTAATGACTTCCCCCAACATGAGTTAACACTGATACTTTATGGCCAACCATAGGAAGCTGGTCAAAATGAGAGAGAGAGAAAGAGCTAACAGAATGAATCCTGAATCCCTCTCTACATAGGGTGACAACACGAACACTTACATTAGGGGTTGGGCTGTCATATCTTTGATGGGAGTATCTGTACCCTAATTTAGGACCTGGGACAGGGCCATTTCTTAAGTCATCACTGCTTTTAAATGAATCTGGAGAATTCCAGATGCTGGGAGTGCAGTAGCTGGGGCTAGTCAATTGTCTCTGCGGACTTTGAAAGAAAAGGCATGGCAAAGAAGTCCCGTAGGTCACTAGCTGTTCCAGATCCTTCCACACTTTGCATCTATGGTGCTGGTAGAAGGAAAGTGAATGGGTACGAAACCCACAAGATTCCTATGCTGGAAGTAGTGTCTGTCTTTCTACTTGAAGTCTCAGGGCTTACTTCTCAGGACTGAAATCAGGGGGTGAAAAGAGACTGGAGGAAGTGATTCCATGGAGAATACTGAAGAATACTAACTTGGGCCGGGGCAGGGGTGGCGAGCCTATGGCAGGTGAACCCAGCAGGCTGTGTGTATCATTGGATGCTCTAAAAGGTTTGCCATCACTGAGCTAAGGAAAGGTGCCTAAATGTGATCATTTCTTTAAATGTCCATTAATTTATAGATTTGGAAGCAAAGCAATGGGTCTGATTATATATCTGTATTTTGTGGATGTTGTATGTTCTTAGATATGTGTGTTTTATTTTGTGTGCCTAGTAGAAGAACATATATTGTGTGTATATGCTGAATTTGTGTTTAGAAAAATAGTTGTATCCTGTGTGTATTTTTTATGTATATCCATCATGTCCATGTAGTTTTATGTATTTTGCATGTGAGTTGTACATTGTATATGGGGTACATGTCTTTTGCAGATGTTCTGTTGTTAAGTACATTCCATATCTGCGCTGAGGGCATATATTTTGTATGTAGTTATCACCATATATCTTCTTTGTTCACCTTTTATTTTAATTTACCTGTATTTTGTACATATGCTGCATGTTTTGCACTTGTGTGTGGAGCAGTGTATCATCTACTCTATGGTGGATGTGCCTGGCTGTGTGTGACCATGTTATAGTCCCAGGCCAAGGAGGCCGTGACACCTAGCCCCTGACCTAGGCCTCAAGTACATAGGTTGCTTTCACCTTCTGGTTTCCAAAGGCTTGTGTCCACTCCATGTCTTGAGATTCAGCACCACCCCCCATGGAGGAGAGGAAGAGAAGCACAGAGGCTTCATGCGGGGCGTGGGATCCCCTGCAGACACACCTGGGGGTGCGGGTGACCAGGAACTAATAAGCACCCTGGGCCTAGCACCCTGAGCTGGTGCCCCACCCCCGGTGACAACTGTAAGTGCTAAGTAGCCAACAGCCAGGCTATGCTGGCACCACTACTGGACAGCCTAACCACCAGGATTTTCTGTGCTTGGGAAGTTTAAAGCACTGCATCAAAGGCCAAGAGCCACCTCCCTGACCCATCTCAGGGCCAGCCTGTTGTCTACTTCCAGGATATGCAGTACTCATTCATTCTTTAGCTATTCTGGAGGGCAGGGGAAAACTCTTTACCCACTGTTGGGCTGGCTACTTTTCTTCAAGTCTCTCTGGTTGCATTTTAATGTGGAATAAGTTTGTGTCTGATGTCTCTGAATCATCTCAGGATGCCATCACTTGGTCCTGAACTTTAGAAACACCACACAGAGGAGGCTCCCTCAGAAGTCCAGATTAGTGGAATGTGGTCCCGGAGAGCCCTACTCCTTAGTTTCAAAGCAGGGGATCCATTCTGGCTCTCTTGGAACAGAATCTTGAAAAGAAACAATGCAGAGCCTAATGACACCAAAAATAAAATAGGGTGAGAAGTGATGAGAATGCAGATGAGCAGCAGGGTGGACTTTGGGGAAGAGGCCTGGTGAGGGGCTGGCCCAGGACAGCTGGAGCTGTGGGGGCCACAGGACCCTTGTGCACTCAGAGAGACAAGCTCCAGTCCCAGCGAACTGAAGCTGCAGCACATGGAGGGCAGAAAGACAATTCTAACGTCTAGGAATCCATGAAGACCAGAGTGTCTGAGGCAAGAGCAGCAAACCCAGGCCCAGTGGGTGACCAGTGAGCCCCATTTGGCTTCTGGCACAGCCAACTGTAGAGCAATGGGTTTGTTCCTGAATCTGAACTCCAGAGAATGAATACGTATGTGTATATGTGTCCATATACACACATATACATATATATACATATATATATATATTCTAGTGCACATAGTTAAACACATGCATAAATTGCCCTGTGTCAAAAATATTGCATAAGCTTATATAATGTTCAAATGCAATCTTTTCTGTAGCTGTATAGGGGAACATGAGAGAGAGAGAGAGAGAGAGAGAGAGAGAGAGAGAGAGGACAAAGAGACAGAGAGAGAGAGATAGAGAGATAGAGAGAGAGACAGAGACAGAGACAGGCAGAGAGACAGAGAGACCCGACACATATTTATATACATGAGATACACAGACCTGCCTGTTCTCAAGACGAATGCCCTGGTCAGCTGTGCAGTCATGCTCATGACTAGGTAAATTCCCTAGGTGCAGTCATGTGAGCACAGAGACTCTGTCTCTCCTGCTCGTTCTGCTGCCTTGGGCTCTGTGCTCTCACTGAAAGAACAGAGATTGCTGGGCTGCAAGGTCAGAAGTTTTGATTTCTCATTCCAAATAGTCTACTTTTTCTCCCGATGGAGGGCTTTTGCCTTCTGATAGGGAAAAACACCCCTAGCTCAATGACATCCCAAGGCTATTAATACTCTAAATATGAATACTGTATAGGCTATTAAGAAAATAGGTTATCTCCTGTGCTTTAAATATTGAGAGTCATGCAATGAACACCCATGCAGCTCAGTTGCATCAGTGGCAATTCCACTGCAGTGTCAGTGTAGCTGGGCCACATCATTAGGAAAGCAGATGCCTGTGAACTCCAGTGTAAATAAAGAAACCAGACACGTCTCTGTGACCCTGAAGCTTGCAAAAACAATCAAATCTGAAGCTGAGCAGTCCCTTGGTTGGCTAGCTTCTCCTTGCAGGCCTTAAGGGGACAAATGTGAAACTTGACAACTCATATTTGGTCATACGAACTGTCCCTCCCCCAGGCTTCCCTCACATTGACACTGCAGAGAAAAAGCAGAATGCAGCATTTTCAGTTATGAAACACAGCCTCCAGAGCATCTACTTGGCAACTGCAATTCACAAACCCCAGCCTGTAACACAGAAAAGTAATTCCAACGCACAGGACTGTATGTTCTTTTCAATGCAAAAATGGAAATGACCTTTTGAGTAATCACCAGAACTTTACAACGAAGCCATGATGGTGTCTCTGTGCAGGGGCAAGTGGGCTCTAATGGGGTGGTAGGGAAGAGGGAGGTGTCATGTGCATTTTCTCAGAAAGAAAAGGTGGTACTGACCTAGGAAACTGAGCATTGGATATGAGGTGGCCTCAATGTGTCTCTGACATCCTGGCTCTGTGGATAACTCTTCTCTTTGGAAACCCGTAAGTCAAATATAAAGATTTGCATGAAAGCCGTGATAGATATTCTGTGTTCTAAGTCAAAAGTCAAAAGATCAAAAGTCACTTGCACGACTATTGCTTTCCATGCAGAACCAGATGCACACTGTAGAACACACTGACTACAAGGCAGGCTATTATGCAACAGCTGCATTAGTTCCATTGAGCTGCGATTATGTTAATAGGCTTCAATCAGACATCAGTTAACATTTTGGTGATATTCACATAGTTTGTGTTAGCCAAGGTACAATTGGCTGTCTTCAAGTTTTCCTCTCTAAAGTCCTCATTACTGTTGTTTACTCCCTCCTGGATCTCCATGTAGTCAGACTTACTAATAGTAGAGGCACTTCTACTTTTCTTCAGGTCAGGGGAGGAGGGGATCTTTGGACAGCTTGTCACTTGTAAGTACTGGGCCTGCTCCTCTCCCTCTGTCTCCCGGTGGTAGAAGTAGTTGAAATTAGACACTATGACAGGGACTGGTAAGGCAATGGTTAACACACCTGCAATTGCACACAGAGAACCCACTATCTTTCCCCCAATGGTAGTTGGCACCATGTCACCATAGCCTACAGTTGTCATGGAAACGACTGCCCACCAGAAGGCATCTGGGATGCTGGGGAACTGGGACTCTCGCTCATCGGCTTCTGCAAAATAGACAGCACTAGAGAAGAGGATGACCCCAATGAAAAGGAAGAAGATTAGGAGGCCCAATTCTCTCATGCTGGCTTTGAGGGTCTGACCTAGAATCTGGAGACCTTTGGAGTGCCTGGACAACTTGAAAATCCTAAAGACTCTTACCAACCGGATGACACGAAGGATGGCCAGTGACATGGCCTGCTGGCCTTGCTGGGCATCCTCTGGCTTTTCAGCCAGCTCTGTCCCCAGGGTGATGAAGTACGGGATGATGGCCACAATGTCAATGATGTTCATAATGTTGGTGAAAAAGCCTGCTTTGCTTGGACAGGCAAAGAACCTCACCAAAAACTCGAAAGAGAACCAGATGATGCAGAGAGTCTCTACAATGAAGAAAGGGTCAGTGAAGGAAGTGGACTGCTGGTACCCCATTGTGCTATTGGAGTAGGTGTGGAAGGTCACCCCACTACCATGCATGTCTTCATTCTCATCTCGGAAGATGGGCAATGTTTCCAGACAGAAGCTGACAATGGAGATCAGAATCACCATGACTGACACAATGGCTATAATCCTGGCAGGTCCTGAGCTCTCTGGGTATTCGAAGAGAAGCCACACCTGTCTCTGGAACTCATTTTCTGGTAGAGGACGCTCTTCCTCCTTGATGTAGCCTTCATCCTCCCGAAACATCTCCATAGCTTCTTCTCCCAGTTCATAAAAGCGGATTTCTTCAGAGAATATATCTAAGGGCACGTTCACGGGACGCCTCAGCCGGCCTCCAGACTGGTAGTAGTACAAAATGGCATCAAAGCTAGGGCGGTTGCGATCAAAAAAATACTCATTCCGGAGGGGATCAAAGTACCTCATCCTCTTCTTGGGATCCCCTAAGAGGGTCTCTGGAAACTGGGCTAAGGTCTTGAGCTGGGTTTCAAACCGCAGCCCTGAGATGTTGATCACCACTCTTTCACAGCACTCATGGTCCGCCTCTGGGTCATAGGTGTCCTGTGGGTGTCCAGGGAGGGCAGCAGCCTCATCTGCTGGGTCTCCGGTGGCCACTGTCATAATTGGGACTGAGAGGAGAGCTTCACACTATGCCTTCCAGCTGCCTGGTGGCAGTGGGCTCAGGGTGCTGCTAATGGCCCCAGGAAACACAGAAGCATTGGCCTGGGCTCCTGCAGGAGAGCCCCACAGCTCTCTTACAGCTGGAGAGGCAGCCTCCTCTGTCTGAAAGACAGGCAATTAAGGCACGTGAGACCACCCAGCACCGGTAGCCAGACCGACCGACTGGGGAGGATGCTTGCTGCCTCCCAGCTCTCAACCAAGAGTTCAAAAAATGACTATCATTACACTTCCACCATCAGCAAAAAGCAGACTTTCCTTTCACCTTGTAAAAGGTGTCTGGGGGTCAATGGGGGGGGGGCAGGCAGCAATCTCAGAGGAAGCTCTGGAATTTCCTGCACTGGAGGCAGGTGACTTGTAGAGCATCCTAGGGCACAGACCCATTCTAGGAGGCTAGACAGGAGTCCTCTCCCAAGAAGGGCACTAACGTCTCAGGATGGGAGACTTAGCCCTGTGCTTCCTCACTGACCCCACCCCAGTGCCTCTATTCACAGCTGTTAATAAACCAGAGATTGCTTTACCTGGCCAGGCAGGAACCTGAGGCTGTCTTCCTCACAGAACTGATCAGATGGTGGGGAATCCTAGACGCACAAACGGGCAGCCCAACTCCCCATCGTGTCTTCTCACTTGAGCTAGAAATACTGGTGAGTCATTCTGGGCAGGAGGGCAGACTCCAGGTCCTGGAGGTGAGCTCTAGGGCCGAGATGGGTAGCAGGGGCAGAGGCGTGCCTGGCTAGGGGCATGCGGGATTCTCAAACAGTGGCACCAGGGTCCGGAGACTTTGGAAGGATGCAGGCAAGATGCACAGCTCAGCAAATGCCAGAGTCCTCCGGGCTGTCCTCAGGTGTGACGTTGCCTGGAAAACACAGCAGCAAGGTGGAATCACCACGGCTTTGGGGAGGCTAGTGCCAAGACTCTGGAGGACTCTGACAGCTCTCCTCCCTGCAAGTGCTACGACCCCCTGGGCCACCCTCTTTTCTAGCACTGTGCCTGTGAACTTCCCTCAGCCTCCAGCCTCTTCTAGGCAGGGTTCCTTCTCATCAGCTTGAAGCGCTTTTTCCCAGGGAACAAGCTTTCTCGGGCTAGGCTGGGCTGTCTCAAGAGGCCTCTCTCCTCAGCTGCCACTAGGAGGGACTCTGGGCAAAAACCCCCCTACCCCCCACCTCCTGTATTAGAACAAACGTCTCCCAAGAGGAAGGCTTGGCTCTGTGCAGCTGTCTGCAAGCTGTGACCTCAGCTGAGTCCCGGTAGAAGAAGCGCCTCCCCCATTCTCCCGACAAACCCACTCTTTCAAGGCTCGTCTAGGGAGACCCCACACGCAGCGAGGTCGCGTCTTTGTACTGAAGCTGGATGGCGGGGTTACTGACTTACTCTCCCTCCGGAATCCCCGGGCCACAGGCCTCCCTCTGAGCCGGGTGGCATTTGAGCCAGGCAGGCGCTCGACCACTGCTTTCTCCTCAAGAGAAAAACCTCTCACATCTCCGCGGCGGGGAGCGCAGAACAAACGCTCAGCTTGCTCTGCAGCGAGGCGGCTCGGCAGCAGCGAAAGGGGGAGCCGGGAGGAAGCCGGCTTCCGGGCTGGCCCCCTGCCGACCCAATCCCGCAGGCCGCGGGGCGGAGAGGGGTCCGCGCCCGAGATCTCCCCATCGCCCAGGGCTCCAGGCGAGATTGCCCGGCGCTGGGCGCTGGGCTCCGGACTCCGGGCTCTGGGCTCTGGGCTCTGGGCTCTGGGCTCTGGGCTCTGGGCTCTGGGCTGCGAGCGGCGGCCCGACCCCTACCCCCCGCCCCGGCGGCCCGCGAGGGCGCCGCCGTAACCCTTTCCTGCCCACCTTGGTCGGCGTCGGCTCTAGCCCGAGAGCAGCCGGGGTTGTTGCTCGCCGGTTCCAGCCCAGGGGCCACCGAGGCTCGGTCTCCACCCGAGAAAATAGGAGCCCGCACGCCAGGGTGGGGAGCAGGCTGCTCCACCGTGCTGCCCCAGATCGCAGCTACCTCCTCAGCTGCAGGCTCCACGGCTGCCCACCTCCCAGCCCAGGGGCAGCAGCCTCTTTCCGCAGCAGAGCCCTTTCTATTCCCGGCCGGAGTAGGAGCGCGGCTGGGCAGACCGGGGGGTCGGGACCTGCCAGCCCGCGCTATTTACTACACAGGGTCACGCTGTCAGCGGGGTTTCCCATCACCTGCCAGCCCCTCTGCGCGCTATGGGCCCGCGCCCACCCCGTGCAGCCAGGTTCGCAGGAGCAAACCCGCAGACCTGCAGACCGCAGAGGGGCGCAGGCTCGCCCCAGACCCCGCGGAGCCGCGGCGTCTCCCGTGTCCCGCAGCCCTGCCGCGCGCGGCCCGAGCCCCGACACAGATTTACCCTTCTGCTCGGACACCCGGAGCCTCCATGCTTCTGGGTGACGGCCAGCGCCCCCGAGACCGGGTGGCGGCGGCGGCGGCGGCGGGGTGCAGGCGGCCAGCCCGGAGCCGGCTCTGCAGTCCCGCGGGCGGCGCGTGAGGAGCGCCCGGCCGCCGCCTGCAGCCGCACCGCGCCGCACAGCGCCACGCAGCGCCGCACCTGGCTTGGCCTCGAACTCAAATTAAAGGGGCTGGGGGTGGGGGAACGAGCCGCCGGGGCGTGCTGACTCCACCAATGGGTCACCCGGCGGGAGCCCTGGACCTCAGCCCCTGCCCTATGGAGAGACTGTCGCGTTCTGTGGCGAGCCTAGCTTACTAACCAGAGTGCCCCCACAGAGCTCAGCGGGGTGCAACCGGGGCTGGAAGGGTTGCAGGGGGCAGAAGTTAGGAGCTCTTGGGAGCGGCTCCGGCCCACATAAAAGAGGCATCAAACAGCAGCTCTGCCAGGCCCCAGGCGGGATCCCGCGCTGCAGGAGGTGTGCTACTGCTACCACCATGCTGCCAGGCAGGACCTGCGGACCCCAGACCCCTCTGCCTTCTCTGGCGCTCACGCCCCCTTTCCCGGGCTTTGGCTCTTACCTACCAAGATTCACTGGGCATCTCAGGGGAGTGCAGCAGGTGCAGGCCAGGCAGCTGAGGGACAGAAACCCACCTCAGTGAGGCAGAGGAGCCTCAGGAAAAGCAGAACAGCAGGGCAAAAACCTGCCTTCCCAGCTGCCCCACAGTTACCCCTGGGCCCTGATCAGGGACATCCCGGGACACCAAGCTGCCCTTGGGAAGCAGGGCCAGCTACTCACTAAATGTCCTTGCACGGAGCTGACAAAGCTGGCCAGCTGTCCCAAGGGGCTCTGAACTACATGAGAGTGTGGCTCACAATACCCTGGGGCTAGCGGAGGTGGATGCCTTTGGGTTTGGGGAGAATGTGTGTAGGGAGTCCACACTGCCCTTGCTTGCCTGAGGTGCTGGATCCCAGGTGCCAGGTTGCTTTTGGAAGCCATATGACACCCCTAGGTCTCTGCTAGCTCTGTTCCTCAGCTCTAAGTCAGAATTGCCCAGACTGGTGTTCCAGACAGTCACTCTTTGAACTGGAACCCAGAGCTCCCAGTTCAGAAGGGCTGAGTGTGTGCAAGGCTCCTGCTGGCACCCTGGCTCTGGAGACCCTCTCTGCAGGCAGGTGCTGCATGACGGAAGCTCGGAGAGCCCACAAGGCCCAGGTTTTGTGGACTTCGGGGGGCATTAACAGTTGTTCTCAGTGGCGCATGTCGTCATGGCAGCCAGGAGCTGCAGCAGTATGGGAAGCTAGTTCATGGTCTCTGTGAGGGAGAGCACTGGGTGGCTCTAGAAGAGCTATTTGAAGTCTTCTAGACCCAGACTTATTTCTGTACTAGTTCTTAGGTGAGTTAACAACCTAGGAAAGGAGGCTAGCTTCAAGAGAATGACAAGGGTTCAATTATGTCAAGGGTTCAGTCCCAACAGACAGTCAGTGGCTTCTCCAGTCTGCGACACTGTGGGCCCCCTTCAGAAGCCCTGGCCTCCAGCTCCCTTTCTCTGTGTGCCCTGTTGTCTGGTCCTTGTTGCTCTTTCTCTCTGTTTTTCATTCCTTTCCCTGTGGTCTCAACCATTCCCAGTCCCTTCATGGACGTGTTCCCCAGAAACCTGCGCTGCGCTCCTTCTCAAAGTGGCTCCAGATTCCCCCAGGGACCGTTCTCCCACCTGCCACGTGGGGCTCTCATATTCACTCAAGTCCCACACAGCCTCATCCCCATTACTGTGTTTATACGGGACCTTTTGCTTTCTTTGTTAAAACAGAAGATGGGGACAGTAGAAAAAATCCCTTGAGGTAGAATTAATAATTGCTCTAAATAGCGGCATGTGCTTATCATGTGTCAGGTGCTAAACTAGGTACTTGGAATCCAGTGCAACATTTAATCCTCACAGCTCTAAGATGTGGTGTCTACATGAGCAGTATTTTATAGAAAAACAAACTAAGGTGGGGGAAGGCACCTGCTCCAGGTCAGTAAGGGCTGGCTCTAGGATTTGAATCAAGACTTTGTGACTCCAAAGGGCTTGTACCCTTAACCACATAGGGGTCTGGGCATGTGACAAAGCAGCCCTGGAAGTCAGGTTCCCTCTCTGGGGTCTTCCTGTGACCTCTCCTCCGCTCTTCTTCTTTGGCCTCAGGGGTATGTCATCCTTCATCTCTATTTTAAAGTTTGACCTAAGTGTGACCAAGTATAAAAAAGACATTAACTGAGGAAGGAAAAGAAGGAGGTGGAGGGAAAAGGAGGAAGAAGTGTGTGTGTGTGTGTGTGTGTGTGTGTGTGTAGAGACAGCTCTTAGGAGTACCTTAGGCTTAGGTCCTGAAAGGCACCTCTGTTGATACCTTGATTTGGCAGTGGAAAAACTGATAATGAAATGGTAAGAAAAAGAGCATGCGTCAGGTTCCCAGCACTGACAACTGAGTAAACAGAATGGTGGACAGGGGGACAGAGACTCATTGTTAGTGTCACGTGCCATTCGCTTGTCAGGGTTACAGAGGGTGACACACCTGACTGTGTGGGCCAGGGTAGATGAATACATCGCAGCTGTTACTGCTGTTGCTACTGTGCTTATATCCTGCCAGTGTGTACTGTGCCTGCCTTTGGAGGCCTTTTCTTGGGAGCAGGGGTCCACTGAGGTCCCCAACTGACCCTAGAAGTCTGTGACATAACTTGGCAGTCCAGGTTGTCTCATGAAGGAAGCGTTCTGGAGTCACTAGGGCCACCTCTGAGGGGCGCTGCTGCCGAGCTGAGCTCTAGCTCCAGCCATGCATGAGCTGGCCCTTCCACACTCACCCCACCAGAGGGCAAATAATAGCCGAGTGGCGAGGAAGAGCTCATGCCTGAGCGTGCTGGTCTGCTGCTATGTGATGTCTGCACTGGCTGCTTGCCCCACTGTCGCCCTATTTCTAATGCCCTGGGAGGCTGAAGCACCCCACTGGGCCAGCAGGTCTAAGCCCTAATCCTGGCCTGGCCTGTCTTACCTCTGTGACTCATTCTTCAGTGACATCTTTTCACTGTGTGGCTGGAAGGTAGATCACTCAGACTCATGCCTGTCCCGTACAAATCCCACGTGTTAGCCACTAGTGGCTGCCTCTCTCACCTCATGCTGGAATTGGAAGTTGGGGGCTCAGGACCAGCTCTACGGTGGATCCTTTTGTGTCATGGGTGCTTTCTCCTGGGCCAGCTATGATCTCAGCTGCTTGTGAAGGACTATGCCTGAGCCAGTGCAGCCGTGGAACTTCTGATTCAGAGCTCTTTCTGGGCCTGTGTGGCCCACACTTGCTGCTCAGGGTGGTGGGGTGTGGGGGAGACCTCCCTATGATTCTTCCCATCCTTGAGACAGTGTGTATACTCCAGTGGGCACCTGCATGGCTCTATCAGGATGGGCCCAGGGCAGGACAGCCAAGTGCAAAGGCTGCCTGACGCATTCTTTGGGCCTATGCTCCTGGAGGCTGAAGGGCCCTGGCCCTGTCCTTGCCAACTCCCTGGGTCCTACATCCTCTGCCTAGGTCTCCCATGGGCTCTCCGATCCAGGCACGCTTCTTCTGCACATTCCTGATGCCGCAGGAGTTGCTCCCTGCCACTCCCCCGGCTGCTCAAGCCAGACACCGGAGCGTCCCATCAGCTCTTTCTTTCCTCTTCTACTTGGCAACCTTCATATCCAGCCAAGCAGTTGGCCTGGTATCTGTGCTCTCTCTCCGATTCCCTCTCCCTGCTCTGCTGCCCTGGCTTAAGCCACTATCAGGCCCAGTTTGGGACCTGGTCCTCCCCAGTCAGACTAGCTGTACTCTGGTCTCTTCTTCCTACAGTGGCTATAATTCTTCTATAGCGCAAACAAGCTATCACAATACAAATCAATCACCCCTTTAATTCCTCTTTAGCTCTTTATTGCTGCAATCGACCTGCAGTTTCTAAAAGGCAAGCAGAACCCTGCGCTTCTGGTCCTCTGCAGGCTCAATCCCAATCCCGTGCTAAAAATCGACACAGGCAGCCCACGAACTGCCCTAAAGGCTCTAATGGATTTACAACAGACAGATTAGGCTAATTCCTGAAGTATGGCAGGCCTGCGATGAATTCCTACCTTTGTTGCTTATCACTTATGTGGGGACCACTGGTGGGGAAGATTTTCCTTCTGCACCTCAGGTTCCAAATATCAAATGGAGATCGTCTCACCTAATACTTGCTCCAAGGAGTGAAAGAGACAATGTGCACAGAGTGTGTGTTGCACGGACTCCCAGGAAGAGCTCAAGGAATATATTCACAGATGGCGCCAGGTCTTCCTCCTTTGGCTACAGCACCCCCCTCAGCCAGAACGCTGTGACCTTCTCCTTCCCATCACTCAGTGACTATGATACCCAACTGACTGCCCACCTTTTAGGAAGCCTTTCTGGACCTTTCCCAGGTTTCTACCCACTCGCCATAGGCCTGGGATCCAAGCTCACCACATCAAGTCTTGCAGAGCATGCATCCGTCCCCTTCTAATAGGTGAGCAGTGGCCCAAAGACAAAGCCCACTTTCTTCTGACTTTGTAGCTTGTGTCTGTCTCAGGCTGGGCACATAGGAGATGCCATGGCAGTGTTTTTGAACTCTAGAAGATGCAAAGATTCTGTCCCCCTCCCCACAGCTAAACCGTCTTACTTGCTTTGTAACTCCTAGATTTGATGTCTTCCACCTCTTGGGAAGGCCACTCTTGTACAGTGTTTTAGTTGGTCTTGTCTACCTTCCATTCTATGCCGTCTGCTCTTCAACGATTCCTAAGGACTCTGACTGGGGGGCTCTAGTTTCTGTATACAGGCCTTCAGGGACAAGCACTGTTGCCTGTCACCAACAGTTACTCTGGTTTTGAACATGCATAGGTTTTTCTACTGCCTCTTTGGACCCAGCGTCATCTTTCTGGAAGCTTTCCCTTGTGGGGAGAGTGCTCCAGTTCACCAGCATGGGGTGACTCTGCCCTACCGCCCCATTACCCCAGCCTGTGGGATCAGCATTCCACAAAGCCCAACAAGGAGGCAGCAGCCTGTGTGGCTTCTCTTTCTGTACAGCGTGACCTCCAGATCTCAGTTCTTCATGGTCACTTCCTCTTGAGTGGAGGCCAGCGGCCCCACACCACCCTGGCTATTCTCTGAGAGCACTCCAGCTTCCGAGTGTCGGGCACACCAAAGTCCCAGAAGAGAACACTTGGATTGAAGTGTGGCCCAGTCAGCCAGGGACAGGCACTATTGCTATTCTGGCCCCTGAGCACAGCCTGAGCCCTACTGGCTACCTAGTGTCCAGGTCCTACAGCTGCTGACCTGAGCAGGTTACAGTAACTCTCGCCACCCTCCACTGTTCTGCCTATGGCTGATAGAGAAGTCAAACAATGGGAAAGTGAGAAACCACTTGAGATCACGAATGAGTCCCGGCCCTGCTACTACATAGGCGACCTGGCAGTGCATGGGAAATCATCTCTCTGGGAGGCCTCAGTGTCCTCATCTGTAAAATGGGAAAGTGGAGACACATGATCTATATGACCTCTTCTTATGCTTCAGTGACTAGTCCTTCAGCTTTATTGCCTAAGGAATGGGAATCCCTGGTGGGGAGGCAATGGTTACACTCAGTCTTTGCCAGCAGCTTTTGTTCCACTATACTGTTTTTCTGAGAGAGACTGAGGCTCAGAGAGGTCCTGTGATCTTCTCGGGATCACACAGCTGTAGGATGTAGTAGGCCTGGGGATTGGTGTCCAGACCTCTCGGATCCCATGCCCCGGGGGCTTCCCCCACTGCAGCTCACTGCCTGTTTAAAAGGGAGAAAGGGGCTGAGGAGATAGCTTGGCGGTCTAAGCTCCTGCCTGGCAAGCGCAGAGACGCGGGTTCTATCCCTTGTACTGTATGCGGGGCGGGCCGGGGAATCCCCGGCGCACCAAGAGGGCCCCAAACCGGGCGTGGTTGCGCATGCCCATAATCCTAGCGCTGAGGAGGCTGACACAGGATGATCACCATGACTCTGAACTGGGTAGCGAGACCTGTACCAAGGAAAGAAAGAAAGAAAGAAAGAAAGAAAGAAAGAAAGAAAGAAAGAAAGGAAGGCGGGAAGAAGGACTTTCAGAGATGCCAGGTCGCTCTGAAAATGAGTCACACAAAAATTCCAAAGGGTACAAGCCTGTTGCTCAGAGCATCTTGATTTTGTTTTGAGTGCAGGAGCGGAGCTCAGGAGACTTCATTCTGAGGCCTTACGGGGAGCGAACAGGCGCGGGCAGCACAGAGGGGCTGGTTACCTCCAAGGGAACGCGACTGGGCTTTCCATGCACCCAGTGGGCGCAGTGCGCACAGGAGACCCCTGAGGCAGGGCCCTGCCTGGCACCAGAGCTTGGCTGCAACCTCTGCAGAGAAGGAAGAGGCAGAAGGACCCGCGAAGAGCTGGGCACAGGAGCCGCAGACGCTGTGCACACGCCTGCGGACTGGAGGAGGCCCTGCGCGGCGAGGCAGCACGGGAAACGCCGGCCTGGGCCTCTGGAGCGACTCAGCTGCCCTCACCAAGCCTTGGAAGCAGGAAGAGAGAGAGGCGGAAGGTCGAGTAGGGGCCGAGGCATGGGGGCATCTATCCAGGTGTTGCGGAGCCAAGATACGCCTACAAAAGTAGAGGGAAGATGATTTAGGAATAGAAGAGAGCCCAGGGGCTCAGGGGACAGTGAGGAGGGGGAGCAGAGGACTTAGAGGCACTTGGTAGAGAAACCCTGGGTCCCTTCACCTTCACCCTCGGACCAGGAGTCTAGCTTGCCGGCTTCTCACTTGCAATTTCAGGATCATCCCACAGTGCCACCTCGTGGCCGTTGGGGAGAGGTGCAGAGACATACCCAAAGAAGCAAGCAATTAAATGGCACAAGAGGAAAGAACCCAAAGAGCCCAGAAAAAGGGAGAACTGAGCTTCTTCTTATCTTAGGGATGCGCTGAGGGACTTTCCGCGAGCCTTTGGGTCCAGAAAGAACCAGAAGTTAGCATTTGCGCGCCCCGAGGGCCTCCTTTCTCCTCTGAACTCTGCTCACTAGGGAGTGAGCCAAACTTTTTGCGCAGTTTCTGTCTCCTGCGAGGTGCAGGACGCCCGGAGCCCAGGGTTAGATCTGCTTTCTGGGAAGACGAGGGCTGAGCCTCCACCTGGCCTCCGTCCCACCCATCGGGTCGGGGTTGTCAGAGTGAGGTCACTGCGGCAGCGGTGGAGTCGCTTCCCGGGGGGCCTGCACCGCTTCCCGTCTCTCCCCTGCTCTCTGTCTCAGTCTGTGAACTTCCAGCTAAGTCTTTCTCTAAGACAGGAGGAACCCCGAGTTAGGTGATAGAGCAGGGGGCGTGGTTCCTAAGAAAAACACTATGGAGTTTGGAATCAAGGGATTCTGAGGCGCTCCTCTCCGGGTTGTGTGAGCAGGAAAAGACAGGTGGACACCGAGGCCAGCACTAGGGAGACGCAGGGCCTGGCTGGGGTGGGCTCCATGAGCTCTTAGCAACTGTGAAATCCTCCCTGAGAAGGACAGCTGGGGAAACAGAACCACCAGCATTTGACTCCGGCAGGCAGAATGGCCTCAAACGGAAGGAAAGCCTTCGCGTCTGAGAAACGCGAGGTGGAGCAGGATGGCAACGGGACGCGGGCCTCGGTCCCCTCACGGGCACGCGGCACCCCTCGCCCTGCTGCATGGGTGTCGCTGAAGGAAGCTCTGGGGAGCAGCTATCTCCAGAGCTCATGGCACCTCGTGCCTCACCATGCTGCGTGTCTCCGGCCAGGTATCCCTACCTGCCAGCTTGTTATGTGCTTGCTCATTCATTGTGTTGTTTACCAAGTACTAGACTACAAATCTCATGAGGAGGGATTTTGGGGGTCCCCCTCCCGCATCCCCAATGCCTGGAGCTCTCAGGGGGTTCAATTCCTATTTATAAAATAAATGCTGAAGAAGTGAATGAGTCAATTCCAGTGTTCTGGAAACAGCAGGGACAGAACACAGCAAAGGCAGCCCCTGTCCCTGTGTTGTAGTCAGGGTTTGCAAGGGGGACAGTTTAACCCAGGACACACAATTTGTAGAGTTATTTTATAATAGTCACCCAAAGAGTCATATACAAAGAGAGTGCAGGAAATCCGTCCGTATACTAAAGACCGAAGCCTGGATCCTGATGTCCTGCGTGAAGACCTAGAGTCCACGACAATGTCACATCGGCTTGTTTCATGGATCTGTGCTGGGAAGCCCCATAGGTCAGTGGTAGAGGCTAGAAAGTCTGGGTCAGCAGGGTGAAGGACCTGTGCCAGCAGGCGGAGGAACCTGCGCTGGAGCCAGGAAGCAATGCTCAGGGGACCAGGGCTCTCCCAAAGTCGCAGCCTTTCTCAGTGACTATGAGGTCCCAAGCTCCTTCGAAGATAAGAACAGCTACACTCGTACCAAGAAAGCCAGCACGACCAGCTTCTCCAGGAGTCTCAATAGCTCCAAGACAACCAGCAGCTGCCTAACAGTTTCTCTTCTTCTTTTCCAATTCTTCTTTTTATTTTGTTGGCGACAATCCCCAGGTGGACCTCCCACACCCAGCACCACACTGGTTTATTCAGCTGGGTGTCACAAGCTGATCACCAGTTGTCAGCCCACCACTCCCTGGAACAGGAGTCACACAGCAAGAGAGGAAGGCACAGCATGAGAGGTCCTCGAGCACAGATTGGGAAAGGCCTCTAAGATCACGCCGAGGAGTTTCCATTCCTGTAAGCAACAAAGAACCAACTGCAGATTTGGGTGAGGATCCAATTTATGCTTCAGAATGATAACTTGGGCAAGGCAGTGTAATTTGTAAAGGAAACATATAGTGAATGAATGGATGAGGGAACAGAGGATGTAAACAAGCAAGGAGGAGGCTGCTTCTGATGTGCATCGTCAAGAGTCCTAAAGGAAGGACGTAAGGGAGAGGGGCAGTGGAGGAAAAGAGAGAAGTATGAGTGGGAGGGTGCTGAGCTGATGTCAGGTGGGTTCAGAGACCCGGGAAATGGAACGGGGGTGCACGGGAGGGAGTCGAGGGATTCAGAGGGGTGGTGTGTGGCTGTGCATGTGTGGCGAATGCAGCTCACAGAGTTGGGGGGTCCTGGTGATTGTGTGGCTGCTGATACAGGCCTGAGCTTGGTCAAATGGACATGTGACAAGAAAGGCCTGGTGCTGAGAAGGAGGCTGGGCTTGGTGTGGACACGAGAGCTACCATCGTGGAGGGGAACTTGAAGCCACAAGACAGGGTGAGACCCTCAAGGGCGGCAGCACAGATGGAGTGAGAAGAGAAGAGGGGCCAGAATTGAAAGTTTCACGGCACATTATGGGGAGTGAGGGGTGAAGAGAGATTCCCCTCTGAGCTTTCAGCACTGAAGGATGTGACAGGGCGGGAGGACTGCATGCTCCTGCATCACCCACTGGCTGCTCCACTCCTGGGAGGCTGTACCCTCAGCTGGCTTCACACCTCCCCTCTCCCCTCTTTACCAGGTCTCTGTCTACACATTCTTTTCCTAGGAGATACCTGACACATGCTGAGGGCATGAATGCCAGATGTGTAGGAAATACTAGCTTGCTGACTGCTTAATTTTTTTGTATGTCCTTTTTAATTTCTTATAACCTTTTAAAGAAAGATTTTGCATGCTAATATCTGTGTCCCCGTTGTGTCCCTGCCCAGCGTCAATGTTTGTACTATATTGGGATCAGGATTTTCTCTTTTAAAAATTTATTTATTTATTTATTTGGTGCAGGGTCTCACTACGCAGCTCAGACTTGTAGTGGTCCTCCTGTCTCGGTCTCTCCAACGCTGGGATTACAGGTATGTGCCACCACACTCAGTTGCAGTATGCCCCACTGCACGCCCAACGTTCCAGGGCCAGCACAGCATGTGGTACTTAGAGTCGAACCAGGGTCCTTGTGCTCTCCAGGCAGGCACTTAGACTGAAGAGCTATCTCTCCAGTTCCCAGGATTTTTTCTTGCAGCAGAAATAATTTATTACTAATGTATTAAAGTTGAAAATAATACTTGAAAAATGTGACTAAGTGTCACTGATGTTTTACTCAAGGCAGTCTGTCTTTCCCCTTCATCTCTCTGACAGAGAGGCCTTGGTCTAAGGCCGAGGCCTAATACCCTGACTGGCCTGGAGAACTGAGATGGAGGCTGTGTGGAGCAGGTCTGGGAAGTAGAAAGACCTGCAGGCTGGCAAAAGGTCAGGAGAGAAGGGACTCCAGGTGGCCATCATCCCTCATGAAGCTGCTGACTGGTGAGGAGATGGATCAGCAGGGGTCGGGGTGGCTGTCCACTGGGTAGCTGAGGTGGGGCAGAGTGAAGACCAGCTCCATGATGGGGTCCTGCTGCTTGCCCACTGAGTGCCTGGGGCCACACAGTCCCACAGGGGCTGTGTCAAGTGTCCCCTTGTATGTGCCCTGTCAGCTGGTGAGAAGAGATTTTTCTTGTCTTCTAATTCCTCCCTGGAGAGTCTGAGGAGCTCTGTGCCTTGGTGCCCTCCCATCGTGCTGCTGAGAGGGAGCGGGGCTGGGGTGACCGCTCACTCCTTCTGTTCTTTCTCACTGGAATGGCTGCTCCAGCTGGGCTTCTCTTTCGGATTAGGACGGGGAGGCGTGCACCTCAGAGACCAGGGGAGAGATGAAGGAAGCACAGCATGAGGCGAGGCGTAGGGGACCCTGCTCGGAGGTAGCTGACTTCAGACTCAGCTTAAACTCCATACTGCAAGCCCAATTCTGTTTTCCTTCCCTAGTCCTGGGCCTGGGCTTCCCATCTTTCTGGGCAGCCACACTCCTTTCTCAGTCGCCCAGCCCAGCCCCACACCCCTTTGACTCACCAGCCAGCTATTTCTGTGGTTGCTGCTGCGAGCTGCGCTCTGATCTGGCTGTCTTGCCTCTTCAGTGAAACAAGCCTGGCATTGGGATCCCTCCTTCCCCTACCGGGGGTCTTCACAGATCTTTTTACCCCTATCTAGACTCCTTTCAGAAGCCAGGGAAATTAGAAACAAACAAACAAACAAACAAATAGGTCAGCCATGCCTTTGTTCAATTCAATGGCTGTGCACACCCTCAGAAGTACAGACGGAGTCCATCTGTGGCCTAGATGGCTCTCTACCATCTGTCCCCGGATACCTTTCTGACCTCCTTTCCAGCCATCCTCCTTACTCACTCAGCCTTGGGCCAGCTGCCTCCTTGCTGGTCCCCACACACAGCAAGGGCATCACGCACTGGCCGCCCCACTCCTGGGAGGCTGTACCCTCAGTTGGCTTCACACCTCCCCTCTCTCCTCTTTACCAGGCCTCCGTCTACACATTCTTTTCCTAGGAGATGCCTGACACATGCCGAGGGCATGAATATCAGACGTGTAGGAAATACTAGCTTGCTGGATGCTTTAATTTTTTCCTTGTCCTTTTTAATTTCTTGTAACATTTTAAAAAACATTTTGCGTGCTAATATCTGGTAATCTGAGCAGCTAATTTGAAGACAACATTATGCAATACAGCAACCATTGTGGAAATCTCACTGTTGTGTTTGGCAAAGCTCTGTATCCTTTCTAATTTTATGTATGTATGTATGTATGTATGTATGTATGTATGTATGTATTACTATTTTGTATTCTCATTAGAAAACAAAAATGTTAGCACAGAAAAATGTACACCGTGGTATGGGCCCTGCTTTCTTGTCTTGCTTACGGAATCCGTCTCTACTTCCAAAGTTGAAATGGTTGTAAAGAGGCTGGATTTGCAGAGAAGATTAAGTCTGTGGTATAGAAAGGGCTCGAAGTGTGTGCCACCACCGGCCACCAGGAGGCGCCCCAACCACCATCGTCTGCACGTTGCTGCTTGGAATTCAGTGGTAGCGTTTTATGAGGGCGGCCAAGGCCCTTCACACCCGTGCAGTTCACAGATGGCAGTCACTGCAAAACCCTGGCCAGGGCCTCAGCCTGTGGCATCCAGATCCCTGCATCCCCCCGGACCCGGGTTCTGGAGGTTTCGTGAGATTTTGAGAATTTCGGTGACTTTTCCCACCTACTTGTCAGGTCCCAGCACCTCCAGTCACATCTCTTCATGATACCCAGCTATTCTATTCTAAAAATACAGAATCTAGAGCCCAAAGCTTTAGTGAGGTTAAGTAACGCATCTGCCTGGCAAACCTCTCCAAGCTTTCCTATGAATAGCACACCTGGCCTCTCTAGGCTAACGTGGACCTAATGCAGAGGCCACAGATCCATATACAGATCTACCACAGGGGCTGGTACCAATTGTGACTGTGCGAGCTTCTTGGGAGCAGAATGTGGTTTAATGTGTGTGTGTGTGTGTGTGTGTGTGTGTGTGTGTGTGTGTGTGACAGAGAGAGAGAGGAGGGAGGAAGGGACATAGGATGGGAAGAAAGAGGGAGATAGGAGGGGGGAGGGAGGAGGGAACAAGAGAGAGGGGGAGGGAGGAGGGAATGAGAGAGAGAGAGAGAGAGAGACAGACAGACAGACAGACAGACAGACAGACAGACATTAGGCAGGCACTAAGCCTAAATTAGAGCATGCTTACCAGAGAGCCTCCAGATCAAATTAGACATCCTGGCTGCTCTGTCCTCCCCTGCCCTCGCATGTCCCCTCCCTCCTTGGGCCCTCTCTCTTCCTGTTTCTTTGGGAACCCTGAGCAGGCAGGCCAGCCTTGCAAGACCCCAGTACATTCAAGATCACCTCAGATGTTTCTGGGTATGTCTAACTACTCACTGCTCACTACCCTAAGCTTCCCAGGCTGTCATACTGTGTTTGGGTCCACTGTGACTGTTGAGGTCGTCTGCCTACTGGGGTGAGCACACCCTGCCTCCCAGAGTCTCAGCTGTTTTGTCCCTTGTTCTTCTCAGGAGCAGCTTTGGGCCTCTAACAGTTGGGGCCTTCACACAACAGAAGGCCAGAGGGTGGGGCAGGGTGGGGCAGGGTGGGGCAGGGCCTTTTCAATGGGCTGTTGGTCAAACCCGAAGTGAGTAAATGTTCATGTGTGTGTGTGTGTGTGTGTGTGTGTGTG
>PVKN010004556.1:8880-25154 GCA_004027915.1 Capromys pilorides
ATGCACCATATTTTTCTCATTCTTGGATTTCCTTTCCTGGAACTGAGATGTCGTAGTGCTGAGAGTTCATCCTTCCTTCGGAGTTAGCCACCTATATGCAGCTTTGATGGACTAGATTGTTGAAATTCTATCCTTTGCACCAGGAGCTGACTTAATATCCCTTCCTAAAGAGTGTTTGATAAAAAGTGATTAGAGTTATTTTTAAAAGAAGTTTTGGACCTCTCAGGAGCACCTCCCAGAAGCTCAACTTGAGCTATCTTAATAGCACAAAAGATAGTATTTACATCCTTTTGTGTGCAAAGCCAAAGTACTGGTTATACTCAGCTATCAGCTAGATCAGATCCCTTCCCTTCTTTCAGCCTCATTTCTACATAAAGAAGACTAATTCCAGATCTAATGGAGGTAAAGAGATGGTGGCCAAGATCTTCAGGGCTATCTCCATCCAGGTCACATCAAGTCAAATAGAAGGATGGCGAAAGTTACACTGCACACTACTAGCCCTGGTGGGGAACACAACATCTCTGATAAATTGCAGTGTCAATAGAACGTGGCCTGCAAATGGCCTGACACAACCACCCATCCACTCCCTGAGCCCACCCCACTGAAGGACATGGGGGGAAAGGGAGACAGGATGTAGGTTCCCACAAGAGGGTCACAGTTATGTTGCTATGAGAAAAATAATGGATAGTTTTGGGTGGCTGAAAACAATTGCATGGTATTTAGCTTTCTTTCAAAATGAATGAATAAATGAAAACAAGGTCATGCATATGTGCAAAAAATAGGACACATATTGAAACTGGACAACAATGTTCAACTAGCACTACTAATCATTATTTAGTGCTATGTAAGTCTTCAGTGTGGAGAAAAAATAATATCTAACCTAAAGCTAAAGTCAATGATAATTATAAATATTAATAGCTATTGAAGCATCTATTCTTCCACACAGGAACAATTCATAACTAGAAAGTCAAAATCTGCTCCAGGGCCAAAGGAAACTTACCTTATTTGGCCAGTGTAAATTTTATTATTTGATTTAAACATCTCAGTGATTTCTGGACCCTTCCCAGCATTCGGTGTGTCTGTTTGATATAGATGGTCAGAGACTCAGGTTACCAGAAGGCTTTTCCATCCCTGAAGGAATGATTTATTTATGAAATACTGTTATGTTAACTCTTGGGCACAATGTTTTCAGTTGACAAGACATACTGGGACAAAATGAAATAACTGAGTCTGATGATTCAATGTCAACAAGCCAAGACTTCAGCAATGGCAGCAGACTTTCAGAATCTAATTTTGAGACAAAGGGTTCATAGGCTCAGCTCAACCTCACTAATTAGGCCTCACTGACTGGAGGTCCTGGCCCTCCACTGTGAAGCAGGGGCCTGATCTGCCTCACGCTTTGTCCCAAGCACCACTTCTGCTGGCTCCCTAGAGGGCACCGCATGGAGTGCTATTTTCCATAGTCACAGGGTAGGAGAGATAAGAGGGGCTCTAGATGCCATCGAGTCTGGATTTCAAGTAATGTATTCTGTTGACATGTGTTGGAGACTTTGCCTCAGATGAGGGACAGCCACACGTGTGGGAAATCAGTTCCTCATCTTCTATTAATTGTAGCATTTTGCGGTTGACATTCTTTAATCTCTCTCTCTCTCTCTTTCTTTCTCTCTCTCTCTCTCCCTCCCTCTTCTTCTCCACAACTTGCTTCAGATTCCCACTTCAGTCTACCCTTCTCTCTCCCTCCCTGTCTCTCCCTCTTCTCTTCCCCTCTTTTTCTCTCCCCCTCTTTCTCTTTTCTCTTTCTCCCTCTCCCTCTCTCTTTTCCCTCTCCCTCCCTTTCTCCCCGCCTCTCTTAATCTCTCTCTCGATTTTCTTTTCCTCCTCTTCATTTTTTCTTTCCCTTTCTTCCTTACTTTAATTCTGTCTTTCCTCTTTCACTTTTCCTCTCCGTCCTGAGATTTTCAACCTTCATATTATCTCTCTGTCTGTCTATGTTTTGTTGTCTCCCATTCTTTCTGTTTCTTCCCTGAGGATTGCACTGGGGCCTTGCACTGAGCTATATATCTAGCTCAATTTATTATTATAATATGAGCTTTCATTAGGTTGCTAAATGTTCAAGCTGGGTTAGAACTTGTGATCCTCTTTACTCACCCACTCTAAGAGCTGGGTTCAAATTCATGTACCACTGTGCCCAACATGCTACACATAAGATTTTCTCTTTAATAATCAATTTATCAGTCACAGAAGCATAGAAAGAAGTATGCCCACTTATAAATTCCAATAAAAATAGTAAGTAATCATAGCAAATAAGTTTAGATACACTGATATTCCAAAACCTCCAAAATGTATTGCCAAGTGGGAAAAAGAGCCACAGGAAATAATATATATACTGCTGTGTTAGTTACAAACAGACAATAAACAGTCAAAAAAAATTGTACATGGAGGAGTTCAAGAAATATGTACTAGCAAGTAGCAGCAATTATTTCAGTTAGAATCCTAGAGAAAGGAGTTGAGGGATATTTATTTTCATTTTTATACTTACAAATTACTAGGATGATTCATTCATACTGACATTACATTTCTATATTGTTTTAAAAAATGTTATACCTAAATATTTCTTAATCATTGGTTTAGCTCAGCAATCTCACTAGCCCTTGTTGGTGTTGGCCTGGAAAGAGTTACAAGGCAGAGGCTGATGAGGGAGGCCTGGCCCACAGACTGGGCAACTGTAGTCTGTGAAGGGTGGGTTTTAGGCCTCCTATCGGAACATCTGCCCTGCTGTGGCTTTTCTTTGTCAAAGTGGGGAAGGTAAAAAGTCTCTCAAACTGGTAGATTTCTCACCCAAGAGAGGCTGACCAAAGGCATCCATGACCAAAATGTCACACAGCATCAACAGGAGATCACTCTGGAAAGCCCTGCATATCTGATAATGTCCCTCATGAGTGCTTTCATGCCCCTCAGGTTGCTCCATGATTGGTATGACTCCATGCTACTAATTTTTCTTTTTGTAGAGCTCTACACAAATGCGCACTGTCTTAGCTACATTTTCATTGCTGGTACAAAATAACAACACCTACAAGTTAAAGACAGAGCAGCTTACTTTGGCTCATAGTGTGTAGAGGATTGTCTGCAGTTGGCTGGCTCCAAGGCAGGGCAGCATGGCAGAGGGGCCAGGAGGAGTAGAAAAAGCTTATGGCACAGCAAGAAAGAAGCAGAAGGATGTATCAGAGCAAGAGGAGGGTAATAAATACAGTGCATAACTTTCTGGCCACACCCACATTGGCCTATTTCTTTCCACCAGGCTTTACTTTTCAAAAGCTTTCCAGCTCTGAACCAATCAGTGGACTAACTCAGCAATGAGCATCACACACTCGTGACCCAGTCACCATCCCAAAGTCCCTATCTATGAGTGTAGGTGACACTACACTGGATGTAGTGTGACATCTACACTACAGTATCCATCTCTTTATTTATGTATTTATATCCTTGAAAAGATGTGTGTCACAGATCTTTCCAGAAACAAATGTGATCAGTTTCTTCATTTCTTGAGCCTAGCTACAGCATGTTCATGGGTCAATGGTTTGGTAATGGGTAATGGGTTGGAGGGTGTTGGACATGGGGCTTGACTTTGGTCTTGGCTTACAAACAGAGTAACTCTGTGAATGTGTCTGAGCTGGTATGCTGAGATGACAGGAAAAGGGATAGGAGTAATAAAGTGCTACTGCCAGGGACATGGTATAAGTTCATGTTGCATTACCCAGCAGCCAACAAGGGGCTGTCTACTACCACAGCATGGCAGCACCCAGGAGAATCTATAGAACCAGTTCATGCCATATGTGGAGCTAAGTAAAACAGTTGCTGCTTGGAGTCCCTGAGTTATGTTGGTTATTTAGCAAAGGCAAACTTATATGTTATTCTTTGTCATGAAACACAGCCCAGTCCTTTGGACCAAAATATACAAAAAGGTATAAAACTAATAGCCAAAGAAATCACCTGACTTTGAAGTCAAACCTTCACTGAGCCAAAGCTAAACACTTGGCCTTCAGACTCACTCAAAATCTCTTTATACCCATGCTTTAGCTTTGTAACACAAAGCATAGCATTCAGTGTACTGACTGGAAGGAATGACAGGAGATTGAGGTTGAGGTCACTTCTCTAGGGCTCCTATTTCTCAAGGTGTACCTTATGTGTGTCTCTAAAACTGCAGCCCAACACTCATCTCCAGCAGTTGTAAGAACTGTCTTGAATGTATTTGAGACATTTATGACAGATGAACTGGTAAGAATATTCCACAGCAACAAGAACAATGAAGTGTTTTGTCTAGAAACATGTCCTCAGTACAGATACAACAAGAATTTGAAAGCAAAGGCAGTTCTTTCCTTGCTTTGGAGATCCTGAGCTCCCTGAAGACACAGAGTTTGTTGGCAGAAGTTCGCCTTCTGGCATGGGGTTGAAGACCAGCTGGTGGAACTGAAGGGCAGAAGGATCTCAGCCTCATCCTCCTGTGACTCCAACCTAGCAGCTGCCTTGGTATTCCACCATTGGTGGAAGACCTAGGGATGCTATCAGGCCAGCCAGATCTTCCTTTGCTTTATGACTGAAACACCATGGTTGTCATAACAGTCTGAGGGGGAGGTGTAGCCAATACACCCCTATTTATCTATTGCTTTTAGGATCCTCTGTTTAAATTTTGCAGTTTAGATAGCCCATCCTATTTTGTCTGCAAGAGAACAGTTACTCACCTGAAAAAAAATTGCTATGGGCTACTGATTAAAAGATTCAGGAAAACCACAAGGCTCATCATGCAGTATCATGCTTGTCACATGGTAATTTCTTGACACAAGTTAACAAAGGACAATATTAAGCCAGCTGTTAGCAATACCAAATCCATGTTATTGGTTTTTTTTCTTTGTTTTGTATTTGTTTTGTTATATGGCTCTAGGGACTGAACCCAGAACCTGACACATGCTAGGCCAGCACTCTACTAATAAAGTAACTTTCCAGAACTTTTAAGTTACATGTTGAGACAGAGTGTCACTAAGTTGTCTAGGTTAGTCTTGAACTTGCCATCCTCCTGCCTCAGCCTCCTGAGGAGCTGGGATGAGATGCACACATAGTTTTCCATTTTCACACCTCCCCGCTTATTCTCTAAGCCCCTGGGCCTAAACTCTACTTCTTGATTGTTTATAACTTAGGTCTTCCTTGTTTATGGAACTTGTATTCTATGTCCTTTGTTTTGGCAAATACCATCCTAGTATCCTGCCAGTTTGGGCCTTTCTCTGGCTGGGCAGGTTCTGCATAGATGCCCCTTCCCTTCCTGGTGGCCCATTGACATGCTCTTCCAGGTATAGGAATCATCCAGATTGCCACTTTTCTCTTACTTATTTGCCCAACTGATGGATGCTTTCCTCATTTACCACATTCTCAGCATCTGACACTTTTTAATCATGCTATACATTAAATACATGTAACTTGAACCATGTGGCTTAAAGCTAAATATAAGAGGCTTTCAGATTCACAGCTCCCTGATGATATACTAGGGAAAGTGATAATGTGATTACCATGTTCCCAGCTAGAGACATTTGCAGGACTGGTCATCCAAAGACTTCTAAGAAGAGATTCTCTGTACACAAATCAACTCATTTTAAACCCAGTGAAAATATTTTAGCATTATAAATGAAGCCTCAGCTACCACATGCTTAGGGAAACATAAAAAACTCACACTCTACTCTTTGCATATAGATAATAATATTTACTGAAACTAGAATAAGCAATCTCCTCTCAGCCTACAAAATTATAACTCAGAAAACAATATTGACAGCAAATGGGTGGTAATTCTACGTATGATTATTGACCTTATTTCCACCAATGCACAAAGTGTTTCTCTTTGTTCAGAGGCTTCTGTTGCATCAAGCCAGGTTGTTATGAGATCAAAGTAAATGGCACAGTTGGTCCATACTTTTGTCATCTGGTAAAAGAAAGGATTTGCATTGTACTTCCTTTTTTATGCTCTAAATTGCTCTAGCTTCTCTAAAGTGCTTCATCATCCTTGAACTTTTACTGATTTATGCTTCTAAAGGCTAGATATCTGCCACTCCTAAGTCAAATATTATCTCCTTTTTAAAAGTAGAATAAAGTGAAAGTTATTTACAGAAAGCTGATAGTTAACTTCCTGCAAAGAATCATAGAATTAGCAGTCCACCAGTAGGCTAAGTTCACTCTTGTGATTCAGAAAATGCTGACTGTGGGAAGATACAAACTTGAAGTTTTGGCAAGCAAGCGATGCAAATATGACAAAGTATTGGCCTATACATTACTTACTAATTGCACAAAGAAAGAAAATTTTCTTTATGTAATCTAGTTACCATCATTGTGGCTGAGAGGAGAAATATGACACGACAGATGACTTTAGGGCCCTCTTGATGTGTACAAAATATGCCTGTTTATTAATTTTTCAAGGCAAAAATGTTTAATCTGAATATAATGAAGCCTCATGGCTCAAGATATAAATTCTAGTTATAAGAAATTAGGGAATAAAAGAGAATATTATATACTTCTTTAAGGAAATTGCCAGAAAAATCCAGAATATGGGACTTTACAAAAGTAGGAGGGCACAACCCTATTGAATGGAAATTTAAAAAATGCTAAGGGACCATTCAAAAACTCCCCATTGCTGAGAAATTTCTAACATGGTTTGATTACACAGTCCATCATTTTTGCCCTTTGCAAGGGAGTATTACGGTTATATAGCAAAATATATTTATTCTTTTGGAGACATGGGCTGAAGTATTTTCAGAGAATGATCATGATTTCTCCAACTTGCTCTCACGTGATAGAAAAATAGTTGGATGGGTGGATGATCAATGGATCAATGGAAAGATAAGGAAATCAAATATATAAGCATTTCAGTTGTTGAATCTAGGAGGGGATATATGTGTACACTATTATTCTGTCAACTTTTTTTAATGTTTGAAAATTTTTTATAACAAGCTGGGAAGATACATTTTTCTGCATGAGCAAGGAAGCCCCTGCAGAAGTGAGTGGGTTTCCCTGGCACTGCAGAGTGACCTTCTTTCCTGCTAGCCCTGGTCACTGTGTGGCAGGCTGCCTGGCCTCCACCTAGACTGTGGTCTTCTTGAGAGAAAGGATGAAGTGCAGTTTACAGCCCTTTCTCTGTTTAACCTCAGAGACTGCACACAGTTAGCGGGGCACATAGTTGTGGTACTTAATTGAAACTGATGCATCAGCTGAATAACTGTAGATTGATTACTTACTTTTTCACAGGCATGAAAGCTAATATTAAAAATTCAGTGTTGAGAATAAACTAAAATCAATAATAAATAGGGTTTAAAAATAATAATGGTTTATTAGGTCAAACAATTTTTTTAACATCTAGCATCAGAATTCCTCCCCAGGGAGGAAATGAGTATTTGTTGACAGAAGTATCCTGATAAATAATTACAAGTAGTCAGGCAAGAAACTGCAGCAGGCTGCAAAAAGCACAGATAGAAAAAGAGGGGGAGTATCTTTCTGAATAAAAAATAGAAAGCAGTAATTGATTGACTATTTAGATTGCGCTTCCAGCTCTGTGGAGCTGCTAGAGAAGTGGAAGGTCATCACAGGCTGGCATCTCACTGTGAAGACGTCTCACTTCTGTGTGTCAGGACAGTCAGAGGTGAGTCTGTGTGTGATTAAAAGGGTCAAGGTTTTTGTTCATAACCATAGAGCACCATAGCTGCCATCTTCTTCCTTGAATTTGAGTTTCTGAGCATTCAGAGAGCAGAGCATTGCTTGATGCACATGAAAGCAGGACAAGGGAATGTGGATGTTGCTAGCTGGAAGTGTACCTTGTGGCTACTCTCCTCACCAAGGCTCTGTTTCCTCTGGAGAGACTGACATGTGCTCCCAGTGGCTTTAGGGTGGGTTAGGAGAAACACTGATACAGTCTTACTCTTAAGGACATTTTAGTTTCCCCTGGAACTCTCTTCTCTAATTTCCTTTGAAATTTCCTACTGTGCTTCCTTGAATTTGCTTCAACAATTCCATGAGTTAACAAGGAGTAGATGACATAACATAAGAGATGAATTATAGCTTCTAAATATGAATTATTTCTTGAGGATGGAAATGCATCCATGTCAACTTGGATATAAGATATGATATACAATCACCCATAAAGTTTCATATGGGAGGTTCAAAGCAAATTATAATAGGTGGAGAAATGATTCCTTTAGAACTTTATACCTGCAGATAAGTGTTTGATGTAACTTAACTGAATTAACATAAACTCAAATTCCTACCCATCAGTTAGAAGAAAAATAGGCAATATAAGGTCAGCTGTGGCACTTATGCCTGGTTTCCATTATCTTTCCAGATTCTGAATTTGTCAAGGGCAGTCACTGGTTGCCCTTTGTAAGCCTCTTACCTCTATCTAGTGTCGCTAATGCTCCTTTTTCCCACCCCTGGTTCAACTCAATGCTATGACATCCACAAAATTCACACAATGACCCATGGGCACGTTATCACTCAGAAAATGAAGTAGAATGTGGCCCCCAGTTCTTCACCATGTCTTTCCTCTGTGTACACTCATGATTTACCTCCTCTCTCCAACTTTGTGTTTGGCTATGGAAATTGCTGTCCCCATAGCAGATGTGATACAAACAGCAGCTGGAACTGTGCTTGGACACCCTCTATGTGCCAGCCTAACGCGCCAGAGGATCACATGAAGATCACCCATGCACAGAATGCATAGTCAAAATCCAATCACAGGCAGACGAACGATTTGTGGAAGAGACACTGAGGCAAACCAAAGCCGAGTTCTGCCAACCCCCAAAAACCCTGGACATGTGAGTGAGAACAAATTGCTGAGAATTTAAGCCTATGATGTTTAGAAGGGTGTGCTGATTAATACACCAACCAAACTCAAAGTAATTACTCCAATTTCTGGACCTTAGTCATCTACTACAGAGATACATTTTTATATCACTTAAACTACATCTTGGTAAGTAGAGTACGCACTCTGCTCACTCATGGGGCTGCACTCGCTCTTTTTGGCTCTGATCATTTTACTTAATCTTCTCTGTTTTTGAATCCTTTCCTAAAGGTTCATCGATTCCTATGTTGTTCTGCAGGGTGTTTCCTCCCTTAACAAAGTCAGATTTGTCTAAGTTATCCCAGAACTGTTGGCCATATTTATTGGAAAGTCATACAGCTCAATGTATGCACAGACTCAAGCTGAGGATGATTTCTTTTAGTCCAGGTTTAGTGCTCTTCTAAATTACTAAAGCATCACACTGGTGATTTATGATGCAGAGAGATTGACCAGCTGATTTATGCTGCATTTCTCACTGCAGACAGTGAGTTATATCTTACAGGGACGCAACCAACATTTCTAGAGACAACAGCACCTGTGGAACCATCGTTTTACAAATTACTGTGATTGTACTTCAGCAAAAATGGAAGTGACATGCATCGCTCTTGTCCTATCTCTGTTTGCAGTTGGTGTGTGAACCAGTGATAGCGGTAATGGGAAGAACATGACTCACTGGCATTATGATTCAGTCAGGAGAAAATATGACTTGCTCTCTCTCTCTCTCTCTCTCTCTCTCTCTCTCTCTCTCTCCTTCTCTCTCCATATATATATATATATATATATATATATATATATATATATATGAGTATTGTGGACAAGATACACCCTTGTTCAGAAAAAATTGAAATAGAAACCAGTAGACTAAATAAAGGTCCTGCTATCTTTTGTGTAACTTACAAAGTCCCACAGAGGTTTATCAGTCTGTTTTGAAAAGTTTTTAACCACTGGAAGCTTTGAGTCAGTGGCTAACATTTTCCTGTGAAATACAAATTCTGAATTTTTGTGAATAGTAGATTTTGTCAACACTGAAGCTTCATCTAGCCATGCTCCTGTTCACCTGGCAACCACTGGCCAATCAAAGAAATAGCATCTCTTATATGGGAGAATATGATCTCACCTATTGGATTCCCTCTTTGGATTTAAGTAATTGATTTATTTCATTTTTTTTTTTAATTTTATTTTTATTTATTTATTTGTTTGCTTGTTGTGTTTGTTTGTTTCTTTATTTATTCATTCATTTTGTGGCTGGCTCAGCCTGCCCTGGTGGTGGCGCTGGCGCAGCATGTGGTGCCGGGGATCGAACTGCAGTCCCCGCAGTTGCCTGAGCGCTCCCAAGAAGGCGCTTTAGACCACTGAACCATCTCGCCAGCCCCTAAGTAATTGATTTATTTTATAGTATTTTACTTTTCTTCCCTTTGATCACATTTGAGGACTTCGCTCTTAATGAAATATATGAATGGGTAAAATCTAAGAGAAAATACCAAAAGACAAAAGGAGAATGAAAGTTTTTATTGATTACTGATTTGTTCTTTCAGATATTGCAATAATTTATTCAATGCACACTATATGTTAGGTGCAATGCTAGGCATCAAAGATGAAAAGGAAAGAGGAGTCTGGTTTGCCCTTCAGAGACTCCGTCTGCCTTGATGGTCCTCAACCTTTCTTCAGCTAAGAATGAATTTAGTACTACGGACCCTCATTTACAGACTCTACTCCTTTAGGTGTTTGTACAGTACACACTGGGAAGAAGCCAAGAATATGCATTTTAACAAAGGTAATTTTAATTCCTAGTGCAGAAATAAGAATAAACCCAGGTCTGAAGTGGGATAAATCACAGAACTGGCTAGCTGTGCCTTTGCATTAGTCTCAGGGAAGTCTACAGGCTGGTATACAGACATCTAATTTCATAGTGAGTGAAGAGTAGGAAGTCAGTCAGATTTAAAATATTAAGTGAGAAACTGTAGATTTCTAAAAAAAGTAAGAAAAAATTGGAAAAATATCTAGATATATATCTATGAGAAGGTAATAGTGCAACAATATTTATAACAATAGCTAAAACACTCACAGGTTATTGGCTATACTAAGCATGCAGTTCGCATTATTTCACATGACTTTCATGCACTGCCATCATGTAGCAATGGCCATGTCCTGATGTTACAGGGAAGAAACCTAAAGTCTACCTAAGGCATAAGTCAAATTCTCTCAGCCTCGACCCTATTGCCATCCTGTGGCAATCACTGATATATAGAACTTGTCATATACCTGTGGAATATTTAGGAGTGTTTCTGGCCTCTATATACTAGATTTCGGCAGTGCCTTAGTTTCTAGTGGGAACAAACAAAACTATTTCCAGATATTTCTAATTGTCCCTGAAAAGGAAAATCAATATTGGCTGGGAATCACTGGTTTATACCCGGACAACTAGTAAGATCCCACAGTAGTAAAAAGTCAAGTGCCATGTATAGTTCCTTCAAATTCCAAACTTCAGCCAATCAAGAAAATGAACACTAAAATAGAGATTAAAATAACCAAGTCAAAACTTTGTCACAAATTGCTCTTGTATAAGTCTCAGTACAAAGTAACAAGAAAGAGAACTAAAAAACTTTTCACAAACAGAAGACTAAAATCCATTCAAATGTGGAATACTTCATATTTTTAAGTTCTTTAAGATGAGATGGCCTGAATGTATGGCTTAAGCAGCTCATGGAGGTCTGGAGATGGAGGAAAACAGTTGACGTGTGTGTACCCCACTCCATGGCTTTCATTCCTACAATTTTGCTCCAGGATGCCTTAAAGTAAATATGACATTACACACATTTTAGCATCTATTTTCCCAGCAGGAAGTGTAAGATAAAGAGGCTCAATCAGTATGTTAAAATAAGATCTGATGCAGGGGAGGGAGAAAAGCTTTCAGATCATAAGAAATATCATCTCAAGGAAATTAAAAGCCTGAAATATGGCATATGATTACTGACACCAAAGTCCTGCTGTGGTGCTTTTGAAAGACTTTTAAAGAAGCTTCTATTTGCTAAATAAATCTGCAAAACTTTGTTGCTTTCCCAGGTGTCAGTGTACTTTAGTGGGAAAATTTGTGTGCATGGATATCATCACCCAACTTTCTTAAGCGAAGATTTAGTAGAGAAAACATGAGTTTCCTAAATTAACACATGTCAAATAAAAACTTAGTGTCAGTGATTAGATTTTTAAAATTTCTGTTTCAATTTATTTTTCCAAGTAAATAGATAAACAAATGTATATATCAATGTGAGCAGGTGTGAAGTGAATCAGTCAATGAGCTTATCACAATGAAGCCTTTCCCTCCCTTCCTCTGCTCCTCCCTTCCTCTCTTTTTTCTTTTGTCTTGTTCTCTTTTACATTCATCCCATTATGGCTTCAGCCATTTAATTCTTTTTTTCGTTGTCATTCATTTAATAAATATTTATTAAATCCTAATTACATGCTACTTTACGAGGTCTCTAGGGCTATAATAGTAACTCAAAAATCAATGTAGAGCTTGTCCTCATGAAACTTGCAATCCCTGGGAGTAATGTAGGCTGTAACCCAAGTAGCACTTAGCAAAGTAAAAGTGAGAATCTATGACAGAGGGGTAACTGTTACAATAACAGCCTACAACAGAAGACTTTTATCAAAAACTCAGGAAAGGCAAGGAACAGGAAGGCATTCCAGGTGGCCAGGACAAGGTGACAAGAAACAAAAGCCTCTGCTTGGTGTGAACCTGGTAGATGTGAAGAACTACAAGAAGGCAGGATTGCATGGAAGGCACAGAGAAAAGACAAAGGCAGTAACACAGGTGAAGAAAGGTTTGGCCCACCTTCTGGTCCAAACCATGGTCAGAGTATTGTTCTAATTCTAATGGCAACAGTTGACAGAAAATCTTTGCTCTCTTGCAAGGTTTTCATTTGTTTCTCTTGACAACATCATTCACAAAGGCAATGAATGAGATGACGTCAAGATCTGGTTTTAAGTAGGTAATGTAATATATATTTACTACCGTGAACAATCCTCTTTGAATAGCTGTACTTTAAATTTATGTTTTCCTAAGATAATACATGGAGGGAAATAAACATTGATTAGTATTGGTTTTCAATGAACATTATCTCTCTCCATGCTAGGTCTTTCCCCAAATAATTACACTTGATTTTTACATTTTAAATTTAATCCTTAAAAGTTACAAACCAAAGGTGGAGAGCCACTGTGTGTCTTTTAATTATTTTAAGTATGCCTGAAGGGCCAGGGATATAACTCAGCAGCATAAGCGTCTGCCTGGCAAGTGCAAGGTCCTGAGTTCAATCGCTGGTTCTGCCAAAAAACAAACAAACAAACAAAAATGACATATGCCTGAGTCTTGGGTAAGTGTCTGCAATCTCTTATAGCCACAATAATCAAGACAATCTTAACAGGATGGTTATAGGCTTTTTGGTAATATAGCTTCCTGAGGTATATTGAATTAGACCATCATCTAACTGGAATTTCTTCAGCTCAAATCATGCTGCCTGAACCCCTAGAATGCTGGTTTGGAAAATGTAAAGGAGTGTAGCTGTGCTGAACACTTAACCAGTCAAGACAAACCAATATAATTTGTCTTCAGGGCTATTGGGTAGAAAAGCCTCACTTTAATTTCCAAACTTTGAGAACTACATTTTTATGTTTACCTAAGCTCTAGTAGGGGTTGTTGAGAAGGTATAGTAGCTTTTCTCAAGCAGAGCTCCCATGGAGTTGAGCCTTGAAAAACGTACAACATCTGCAAAAGAACATTTCCTTGGAAAGTAAATGAAGGCAATAAGCTGGGGTGGGGGCTGTGCTGAGTAGCCACCGTCAGGAGGGGACTACAGAAGCTGATGCTGGAAGATGCTGATGCAATGCCCACTCATCTGTCTGGTTTTCACCCTCATGAGCACTCTTCCCCCCTACCCAATCACAGATCTCTTAGAGAAGCCTCTAGGCTGAACCACACAGAGACCCCAAAATGCAAAGGCCAACAGGATAGATGCTTTCTTCCTCGCATGCTAGCTGATTCCAGCCACAGCTGTCCATCTATGGTTTCAGTAACAAGGACAGATAACAGGGTGTTTAACTGCACATCAGTGACATGGTTAAGGATGCATTTCAAATATTTATTTCCTCTGATAGTCCATGAAAACGATCATACAGTCCACAGGGTGCTTCTGTGATCAATAGAGACGGCCAGGAACTGAGCAGGTTCTGAAGGTTTTGTTGCATTTCACAGAACAAAATGGAAATGTTTAAGTAAAAGCAACATTTTTGCTTTGTGTACATTTTGAAAAAACAATGTCAAGCATTCTTTTATATTTGCTTTGAGCTATTAATGCTCTATCATTATTTAATTATTTCTCTCAAGGTGACAAGGTCTGCAATTAGCTCCTGTTGACAAATGGATAAACAATAGTCAACTAAAATGTAGCAGTCAATCTTGATCTAACCTAAGGTTACAAATTTAATATGAAGGTTCTGTCAAATAGAGCCTCTGTCCAGCCCACTAACATGATTTCTACTACATATGCATATTTTTTCTTTAGCTCAGTCATTGAGCACTATATCCATAAGCGTTTAATCATATTTTTAAGAAAGAAAAAGATGTTTGTGTAAAGAATGTCTTCAAAGCAGCCAGCCTGAAATAGTGTTAAGGAAATATAATTTCATGAAAGCCAGCCACATGGGCTTGCACTACTTTCTTGCGCCCCTGAATAACAGGTAGTCCAATGAGATTTCTCTCTGTGTCATCTCTTTAGTAGTTAGCCATCTGTGCTAGCACTTGGGAAAGAATAAATAAAAAGCAAGTGAAACAAAGTAATGAAAAGTATCAGAAAATATAACAACTATTGCTTGATTTCAAAAAGAAAAACAAACCCAGTGGCTGGGTTTTTAAGGTCACCTGGTACATGAAAAATGCTTTTATTTCCTGTTACTGATTTCTACTCAGCATTAGATAATTATAAAATTTTCCCTGCGGTTGTTCAAGCATATTCATTTCATTCATTCTTTCTGCCTTCTCTCTCTCTCTCTCTCTCTTTTTCCTCCCTCTGTGCCAAGCATAGAAATTAAAAAATCTCTCCAAGAAATCTCCCTCCAGCTCCTTTTAACCAGAGACCTGGCTGGGAACCTGGAGACAGCTGATCTTCATTTACACTAAAGCTTTCTTTATTGGACTTATAAAAGAAAAAAAGGAAAGAAAAGGTCCTGCAGTGCCAACTAAGGGGTTTGGCACAAATGATTCTAATTGTTCCCTTATCTAATATTTGGAGATAGGACGCAGCTATTAGGCCTGGGAAAAGCAATATACAAACACCAGCTTGATTGACAAGGTTAGTAATAAGATACAGCTCTTCCCTGAATGTCATACTGAGAGATGCAAAAAGAGATAGCCATTCTTATTCTTGTTTTCACACATTTTATAGCTGGTACATGTTTATATTTCCTGCTGAAAGATTTCAGAGAGCAGCAAAAGAAATCCAAGACTCAGGAAGTCATACGGGCTGACTCTAGGGTGTGTGACTTGGGGAATTAGTTAGGCTTGTTGTTGAAGGACAACCACCCAGCTTCTGACAGACTACTGAGTTAAAATTAGGAAATGGATTACAATAATATGCCTCCATGCTAAGCTCTAGCACAACATGCATTCAGACATGCTGCATTCCCCCAGGAAAACTCCTTCATTTTGCACCAAAAAGACTAATTGTGTATAGCATGTCACACTGGCCTTGTCCCCAGTGCATGCTGAGCCAGAGACAGAGTCTGAACCTGGTGGCTCATGCCTGTAATCCCAGCACTGGGAAGGCTGAAAATATAATGATTACTGAATCTGATATGTGTAGTGAGACTTTGCACCAAATACACATGCACACACACACATACAAGACTCATTGCATAAAATTTTTAAAAAAGGCTTAAAACAACTCTGGAGTTCTTGGATCACCATAGAAAAGTTTTGCCTATAAAAATGGCTTGTTAATATCCTTGTTTATCACTAAATAAGAGTTAATCCGTAACTGAAAGGGGCTACAATACAGAAGAAACCAAAACGAAATAATGAATTATCATTTCCTCTTTCAAGTTGTTCATTCTTTGTTATTTATAGAAAATATATACCATATTCAAGAATAAGCCTTCTGGACTCCAGATACTTAGTTGCTAAAAACAAAATAGTGTGTTTGGAAGATTAGGAGTGTGTGTGTGTGTGTGTGTGTGTGTGTGCACGTGTGCTTCTCTCAACAGTTTCCAGCACAGTTTCTTTAGCTGACAAAATAATAGAAAGTTGTGACACTAAAAAATACACTATTCTAAAAAATATTGATGTGATTTTTCCTACATCTCTTTTTTTTTCTTCTGTGATGAGTGGTGTAACTTTACACAACTTGTAAAAAGTACA
>PVKN010004557.1:0-12476 GCA_004027915.1 Capromys pilorides
CTGTAAGTTATGGCCTTGATGAAATACGGTTTTCCATAAAAATTGTCCATTTCTTCTAAACTACAGTACTAATTGTATTGCCCTATAGAGTACTCTTACAAATTAAGTTGATGATTCTGTTGCTAACTTTATAAAATAAAAAATTTAACTACAAGGCTTTGTTCATAATTTTCTCAATATTCAATTTTCTAAAACTCCATATTTCTTTCTACATAGTAGTTATATTTCAAAACATAATAGTTCTACTGTTTACTTAAAACATAAATAGGAAAATATAGACATTTGCGATACCAATGAAAGGTTTAAACTTTTTTAAAGAAAAGCTATTTAAAGAGTTCCAAGAAATTTAATACAATGCTGAACAATGTTTTTGAAACAGATGAGATATGAAGCATCTCATTATAAAGAGGCTAAAATCTGAAAGGATTTGCTCTTGGTTTTTCTTTTTAAAAAAAGCAGATGACTTGTCACATCAAGAAAGTGTGCACAGTTCCAGGGGTGCAGCGTTTGTTGCCCTCAGAGTCACTGACCCTCCTCCACATGGGGACGGAGCCACACGCAGAGGACAGTGTACACCTTCAACGGGCTTCTTGGGGTTCTCTTCCAGGTCTATCTTGATTGCTCCACATTTGGACAGTTTCCACTCCAACTCATCTCTTGTCGGGTTCATGCCCGCAAACACAGAGGACTGATGAACTGAGCCTTGATGTCACCTTCAAGGTTGACGAATATTGTTGGCAGGTTCCAATTGGGGTAGTTGACTGTGTGGGTTGTTGAAATGGCCTTGATAAACTTGCCATCAGGAAACTTCCTGGCCAGTCTACTGAAGTGCTGATTGGTCAGGGCACAGAGGGGAATGGGAATCACATACTTGTAAAGGTACAAGACCACCCAGAAGCCCTCAGGTAACTTCCTGAATGTAGTCCTTTTTGGAGATCTCCAAAACTTCTCCCAATTTATTCTTTAGTTGAGCTTCTTTCCACTCAGCCAGTCTTTGCTGCCTGTATATTTTTTAATGGCTAGTTCATCTTGCTCACTGAATTCATCTTCATTATCCTCGAGTTCCTCTAAAGTCACATCTTCACATGTTTTCACTAATAACTGCTGTAGGACTCTCTGCTCCTCCTCTTCTGCCTCCTTTTCCAGTTGTTTCAGGCTTTCCTGGAGGACAGGATGCCCTTTTTGCATAATATTTCATTCTACTCAGTGTCTTCATTGGGATCATGCATCTTGATCTTCAGTCACTTGAGCCAGCCCCATCTCGGCACTCTGGCCCCTTTTGTCAATATTCACTGAACTTTAACATGTACAAAACTAGTGATTTAGTTGTATAATTTCATTTATTCCTTGAAAAGTATTGAAAAACAATACTATTATTGGCTCCTTTATTGATATGGAAATAAACTCAAAGAGGTCATATAATCTGCATCAAATCACATAATGAAAGTGATTCTGTTACAATTTGAATTTATGTATTAAAACTATGTATATTAGCTGGGTATGATGTCCACATCTGTAAAGCCCATCACTCTGGGAGGCTGATGCTGGAACATTACAAGTTTGAGTCTACCTTGGGCAACTCACAGTTACCCTTTCCCAAAAATTAAAAAATTAAAAGAAAGGGCTGGAGATGTACTCAGTGTAAAGGCTCTATACCCAATGTCCATTATATGTACATATTGTACATATGTATCCATATAGGTAGGAAATGTAACAGTGGTGGCTACTGTCTCAAAATACATTCATGTTCACCATCTGTTTAGAGAATGTTGGAAATATTAACAATATTGAAAATAGAAATGCATGAATTATAATTACCACATTATGCCCCTGGAGCTCCAGAAATACATAAATTATATTCATAGAATTACAACATTATTTTATTGATTGACTGATTGATTGATTGTATTCTATGGAAGCGTCTACAGGGTGTTCAGGGTCTCACTACTAGGTTGAGACTCCATAGTGATCCACCTGTTTACAGCCTCCCAAGAGCTGGGACTACGGGCGCGTGCCACCATACCCAGTCTGAATTGCCATCTCGGTGTGCCCCGAGGGTGGGGCCAGCAGGGCAGGCCCAGCGATCAAATCCCTGGTCCCTGAGCCTGCTTGCAGGTGCTTAATCTGCTGAGCTATTTGGCTGGTCCTAGGTGGAATTTTTAAATTGACTTAAAACTAGACATGCATGTCTCAAACTATTAAATTCAATGACATAAAAGATTTAATTATGAACTTTGGCCCATATTCTTGTTACTATTAAAAATTATATATACATAAGAAGCCTATAAAGCAAGAACCAGACATACGAAACAATAATTCAAAACCTTTTTCAAAACAGTAACTTTTTACAGAGTTGTTACCATAAAGCCAAAATTATAGGCTTCCTTCTTATACTTGGATTTCTGTTCAGAAATGAGAATACGTCTGCGGCTACAATTTCCCTTTAGTATTAACTAAACCAAAATTCAAACATACCCAGTGGGCCCACAACACTGTCTTTCAGCTATGCTTTCTTAGGCTATCAGTAACACATTTCAAAGGGAATTATTTTCCTCAAATATATTTAAATTTCAAAGCTTCTTTAGCAAAAATGGAGCCAGTATCTGTCTGTCTGTCCGTCCGTCCGCCCGCCCACCCTCCCACCTACCTACCTACCTACCTACCTGGATTTGAACTCTTGCTGTGCTACTTCACTATATCCCAGGCTCAATTAAGTACTTCAATTTCACTTAAGGCAAAGTTAAGTACTGACAAACGCTCACGTGAGGGAAAAAATATAAAGATGAGAGCAGAAATTAACACATTGGAGATCAAAAAAATATAAAGAATCAATGAATCAAAGAGTTGGTTCTTTGATAGATTAAATAAAATCTACAAACCATTAGCCAATCTTATCAAAAAAAGAAAGAAAGAAAGAAAGAAAGAAAGAAAGAAAGAAAGAAAGAAAGGAAGGAAGGAAGGACAAATCCAGGGTGAAGTCACAACAGACTTAAAACTGGACATCCTGGAAATGGAAAGATAACCTTTGTTTTTGGGTAGGAAGAACCAATATTGTGAAAATAAATCGCCAACTTCCAAAACCTTTATCCAGATTTAATGCAATTCCAATGGTGTATTTCACAGAATCAGAGAGAACAAACACTAAAATTTATTTGGAACCAGAAGAGACCTAGAAGAGCAAAGGCAGTTCTGGGCCACAAAGGCAAGGCAAGGAGCATCACAAAGCCTGACCTGAAAACATACTATAAAGCCACAGTGATAAAAAGTGTGGTACTGGCAAAACAAACCCTGACAACCAAAGATCAACAGAACAGACTAGAAGATGCAGAAACAACTCCAAACATATTCAGTCATTCATATATATATATATGATTTGTTAACATAATACATATGATTTGTTAATATATAATATATATTAATTTTTTATTTTTTAAAGGTTTATTTTTATTTGGTACAGGATCTCACTATACAACGCAGACTCATAGCGATCCTGCTGTCTCACCTCCCCAGCGCAGGGATTACAGGTGTGCACCACCATCCCCGGTTGCAGTGGCCAGAAGAACATGTGGTAATGGGGATTGAACCTAAGTCCTTGTGCTAGTCAGGCAGGCACTTAGACCACTGAGCCATCTCCCTGGCCCCAGTCATCTTATATTTGACAAAGGGGTCAAACACATGCACTGAAAGATAGCTGCTTTAATAAATGGTGCTGGAAAAACTGGCTCAGCACATGCTGAAGATTAAAGCTGAACCCATATCTTTTACTATGCACTAAATTCAAAATGGATTAAAGATCTAAATATTAAGACAGAAACATTAAATCTGCTGGACAACAGAACAAATAAAACTCTTGAAGACATTGTGAAAAAAAATCCCAACTGCAGAGGAATCATCACAAAGAATCAACACTGGGATCTCATTTTATTGAAAAGCTTTTGCACAGTAAGCAAACCCACAGTGAAGATAGAGCACAAAGTGGGAAAAATGTTTATTAGATGTTCTTCAAACAAAGATTTACTATTATGAATCTATCAAGAACTAAAAAAAGAAAAAAGAAAAAAAAAAATCAGTTCTCTCAAATTGAAAGACCCAATACAAAAACAGGCAGTGAAGATGTGGTTTGTGTCTGGTTGTCCCTCCAAAACCTGATGGTCACTGGGGCAGGCTTTTGGAGTTTATGAGTGATTCATAATCCATTGCTGGGATTATGTGTGTACGTGCTACACCTGCCCTGGGTGGGTAATCTGCATGTAATGTAAGGAAGCGAGAGAGGTTAGCTAGCTGTCACAGCCACTGCTCCTCCCTTTGCTCTTTGCTGTTTTCCACCGCCACCAACAGCTGCCCTCTGGCATGTGCCACTCTGCTTTTGAGCCAGCTGAGTCTGGACTGAAACCTCCACTAAAATAAACCTTTCTGTCTTTAATTTTGGGTGATGAGTATTTTTTCCCAACAATGAGAGAAAAGTAACTGAGATAGGAGACAAATACACCCTCTCAGATGAAGAGATACAAATGGCAAATAAATATATGACAACAGGTTCAACATTACTGGTCAACTGAGAGATGGAAATTAAAACAACACTGAGATTTCATCTTGCCCCAGAGAGAATGGCTATTAACAAGAAATCAACCAATAACAAATGCTGGCAGGGTCATGGGGAAAAAGGAACACTTTTCCACTGTTGGTGGGAATGCAGACTGGTGCAACCACTGTGGAAATCATTATGGAGATTCCTCAAAAAACTAGGACTGGAGGTCCCATTTGATCCAGTGACTCCCTTTCTGTGTGTCTTCCCAGAAGAAGTAAAAATATCATACCACAGTGATATATTATACTCATGTTCCTAGCAGCACAGTTTGTAATAGTTAGATTTTGGAAACAACCCAAATGCCTAGCAACTGAGTAATGGCTAAAAAAGATGTGCTCTTTTTACATACTGGAGTATTACTCAGCTATACAGAAGGACAAACTGGAAACTTTTACAGGTAAATGGATGCAACTTGAGATCATACTCATAATGAAATAAATCAGATGCAAATGTGTAAACATGATATTGTCTCCTTAGTATAAGACGAAAGAGTAAATAAGATTCAAAATGTACACTAGATAATGAAAAATCGGAAGACACTTCAAAAGGAAAGAGAAACTGGGTTGGGGGGACAGAAAAAAGAAGCAAGGGAAAAGCAAATGAAAAAATGTATACATATACAATATAGTTAAAATAGTTACACTACTAATTTCTCTCAGTTCAGTGAAAAGTCTGTGCTAATATTGTTTGGACATAACAATATACAATGTATTAAACTGTGTTACCCTCCTATCATATTGATTTGGAATTGTTAGTTTTCTTTAAAATAAAAATTAGAGGAAAAAAGAAATTAAGTGCTAAAGCTCATATTTAGCTTACACTTGCAGAGAACTGGGTATCACATTGTTTCACTCTTAGCCTACTGGAAGTTGAATTTAAATGAAAGATCAACTGAAGTAAATCAATCAAGAATGCTAAACTGCCATCCTTTTTCAAGTTTCTGAATATAAGTAAGATAGCCTCAAAATTCTTAGTGTTGAGAAATGACCGTGAAATAAACTAAAAATTCCATGACACATTGATTCTGAGCAAGCTGTAATAAAGTTCAACATGTGGAGATTTAAACTAATTTAAGATAATGTATTTCTCTATGCTATAACAAAATCGTATCACATATACTGATCAAAGTTATGATTTACATTTAATATTCATATCTAATTTATTACCACAGGCAATACACCCAACTGGCATGTATAAACTTACTAATTATGGTGCCATAATTCTTTTTCAATAATATAACTAGTGTTTACATTTAAATAAGCAACCCATGATAAATCTCACTTTCAATTAGTACTAAATAAACAAGACTTTTTTAGAAGAGCATATATTTCTAGTCAATCATTTCACAGGGGAATTTTCCTTGCCAAAAAACTGCTTCTGTCAGCCAAGGAAACAAAATAAGCTACTAACTAAGGTGGCAAGACTATCCCAAACATCTCTGTTCATACTTCCAACATAGAATGCTCTACATTTAAATCTCATACAAAAAGCATTCACTGACATCTGATCAGCTTGTAACCAGTAACAACCTCTGAGGCTGCTATAAAGGAAACAATCCTTACCTTATGTGAGCTTGGTCTGTTGTGAGACAGTGACTGTGTGTGGTGTTGGCTGCTTCCATGAGATCCTGCCTCTCGGACGGTGCTACCCAGCTGGGGTCTCCCTGGTCTAGCAATTGTCAAATTCACCCTCTCTCCACTGGCCTGGAGAAAATAATTATCATGTCATTAATGATGTTTATAATTTTAAACACACTGGCACTAAAATTTCTTATACATTTCTCAATCATAGTAGCAGGCCTCACCTGGCAGAGAGAGGACAGAGGAAGTTATAGTTTCTCACACATATATGCACACAAAGATACATGTTTAGATGCTAAATTATTTTACAAGTTCATGACTATCACTTTAAATTTAGAATCCTGTTACTTATCTTAAACATAGATTCATGACTAGCACATAATAAGTCAGTTTTTCCTTTTTTAAAGTACAAGTCTTATTTACTTGATGCTTAGTCTTCGACATGATCACAATCCTCAATTTCATCTGTTTTTTTTTTTCCAGTGCAGAATGGAGCCCAGGGCCTTATGCATGATTGGCAAGAGCTCTGTCATTGAGGCACATCCTCAGCTTCACAATCTTTAATTTTAATACAATAGATGGCTTTCAAAAATTGTGGTAAAGCAGAAATCTTCCCCATGATTAGTCAATGTTAAGTAATCATTTTATTCTTAGTTCTTCAATTGAAAATAAATGATAGGCAATTTTAATACCCTACTATAAACTGTCCTGCTACAAAAGTACTTTATTAAATTAACTGGTTTCACAGAAGCTCTTCAAATTAACCAAAGCATTCTCGAAGCAGAGTCTAGGGGGACATGAACATGGGGTAATAACCAAGGAAGAGTGTTTAGAAACTTGTTATATTTAAGATTCTGACTCTTTGGATTCTTTGTGTAAGCTGTATGCAGGTCATCTCCTTTACTGTTTAACAGCTTATAATGAAAGCTATCACTTCAACCTCACTTGAAAATTTTTTCCAAACTTATTAATGGAAGTCAATTCTTAATTTTTCCAGATGGCTTCAAAGACAAACTTCTGTGAATGCGACGCAAGTGTGCAAAGACTGCATTTAGCACTTCACAGTGCTAAAAACATGTCAGAGGTTTTGCTAAAAATCTAATTTTTTTCAATTTTGGGTTATGTATACAACTACTTTCTGTTAGTTCAATGAGAAGAAATATTTGTACCAATAGTGTTCAGAAAAGTTGTCATGTCTGCATCTTGTACTAGGAACAACTACTATGAAGACAACAATGTGCACTGTATTAATTTTTTAAAAAAGATAATTTGCTACTAACATGAAAAAAACATAAGTACATAAACAAAATGTAGTATAAAACATTTTGATAAAGTGATATTCAGTAAAGAAAAAAATCTACATTTTAATTAAGGAGGCAGAGGCAGGAGGATTATGACTTTGAGTCCCATTTGGGCAATTTGGCAGTACTTATTTTCATTTAAGATGCCCACAAGATACTGTGGACAAAGAAAAAATATATATACAGAATTTACAAGATGAGGACATGTCCGTCCTCCCTGCCTTCCTTCCTTGTAGAGAGGATCTTGCTCTGCAGTCTAGGCTACCTTGAACTCATAATCCTCCTGCCTAAGTCTTGTGACTGCAGATTACAGGTATGTACCAATGCAGCTCTCTTACATGTACTTTTATTTTATTTTATTTTTTTTAAATTTTATTTATTTATTTATTTATTTATTTGCTTGTTGTGTTTGTTTGTTTCTTTATTTATTCATTTTGTGGCTGGCTCAGCCTGCCCTGGTGGCAGCGCTGGCGCAGCATGTGGTGCCAGGAATCGAACTGCAGTCCCCGCAGTTGCCTGAGCCCTCCTAAGCAGGCGCTTTAGACCACTGAACCATCTCGCCGGCCCTCTTACATGTACTTTTAAATCCAAAAACAGTAAGACTTTTAATTTTTTCAAAATTAATCTTAAACTCAGGAACTTCAATCTTCCACTGTTTGAGAAAAATTGTACTATACAATGTGATGCAGCTACTTATATTATCAGGAAAATCTTAGTTTCTATCTGAATAGCTATATTCTTCCACATTTTGGTTAGAAATTCAGTGAGCACTCTATTTGGGAATCTTCTTGTTTCATAAAGCACACGACTTCTACAGTCAAATCCCATCACAGCTCCCCCTGCCCCCAGGCCTTTCCCCTTCCTGTAGAGCTCTACTCTTACTAGAAGAACTGGTTTTGCCAGCTGACGTCCACAGGAATGGGTTTTAACAGTTGCCTTCAACATCATGGAATTTTAAAACACTCAATTTCTTAAAACTTCAAGTCTACCAAATGAGACCAATACCTGAATTTCCTCTCAGTGCAAGAAAAAGAGTTGAGGCTTCGGCTTTCACTATTATTTGATTGTGTTATAAACACATTTTTATCAATCTGATGCTCAACTGTACCACTGCCTTATTTCTTTTGCAGCATCCCATAGTGCTTACTTTAAGAGAAATACCTGTCAGCCTCACTATTATGCCTCAACACTAACTGCCATTTCATACTGCAGAGCTGTGGATCTGCTCTGGATGGTTTGCCAACTGATCTGTCTCTATGCTCTTCCTAACAGCATGCCTTGTTTCAATAATGACAATCTTCCCTTCACAGAGATACTGTAGGACCAATTTTATGATGTGCTTGAAACACCTCAATTCCTTAAAATCTTTTTTGCATAGATGGGAGTCCTTTATGTTGCCATGGCTGGTCTTGAACTTCTAGACTCAAGCAATTCTCCCATTTGTTTCTAGAGCAGCTGGGACTATAGGTACCTGGCAACGACAAGTTATTCTTAACAAATAAAATACTTTTTACTACTTATATGGCTCCTGAAGGGGAGTCTTGGTTGCTCACAGTCTTGATAACCATAGCTCCTCTGAGCCTCACTTTGCTCTTTGTTGAAAGTGGATATCACTATCTGTTGTATCCGCCTGAGGGGGAGCCCAGAGATCAAATAAAAAATAGATGTGAGATGGCAGATCCTGCACTGTATTAAAGGTTGGTCTAAAAGTCCACAGGCATACAGTTTTTAGGAAAAAAATCCACCAAAACAAGAAAGTTATTATGTGGCCTCTGACGAATTTAGGTAGCTGTGTCTGATTTTCTAGTTAATGTCAAATGTTAAGATGAATTATGATGTTATATGTCAATGACAACAAGCACTGTTGGGTGGAAATTACAGCTCAGCCTTTGCCATTTACCTGGATGATCTGGGCAGCGAGCTCTGGTGTCCCGTGCTTCAGATCATGCCCATTGATGGCCAGCACCCGGTCATTGCTACAAAGCCTGCCATCCTGGGCTGCCAGCCCCCCTTCCAGCAGGTCAAGGATAAAAACACCTGGCTCATCTGTCCTTCGGACTAACTTAATGCCAAGTTGTTCACCAGAGTCCCGTTTATGAAGAACCACGTGGAAAACCTCTTCCCGTGGAGAGCTGCCATCAGAATGGTTGTGTGTTCGATTGCCAAAGCGTCGCTCTCTGAGCACAGTGAGATGCAGCGTGGTGCAGGGCTGGGAAAGAACAGCTCTGGCATAGTTATGAGACACATTGCTGATATCATAGTTGTTGACCTACAAAAAAAAATTATTATCAACATTGGACAATTTCTTATTTTCCTAATTTGTAAAAATGCATGACATTCCCAATGGAAAATAGCATCGTGGAAATGCTATATAATCATTACTTACAAAGAACACCTTTCTAAAGATATTTTAAAAGTTTCTAAAATTAACCTACAATGAGTAGAATTAGGTAGAAAACAGTAACTAGAATCATAGGTTTTGAAGATAGTCTTGAATTAGAATCCTCAGCACCACCATTTACTGATAACCTCGGATAGAACTTGTTTTGAGTGTTTCCTCATCTGTAAAATATTTACCATCTACTTTTTAGGACCAGCATGAGAACGAATAAACTACATCAGCACAGAGCAACTAATGAAATATTAGTTCTAGTGGAACAGAAACTGAAATTCTGCTCAATCACAAATCTGCTTTTCCATTCAAATATACTTTAAGTTAGAGAAAACTTTTTAACATGGCACATTCCAAGTATACAACCTTATCTTATTTACGTATTTGGCACAGGGTCTCACTACACAGCTCGGACTCATAGTGATCCTCCTGTTTAGTGATCCTATTTACAGTCTCCCCAGTACTGGGATTACAGGTGTGCACCCCCATGCACAGACTTGGTGGCCTGCTCAGCCTGCCCCGGGGTTGGAGCTGGTGCGGCATGTGGTGCAAGGGATAGAACCCCGGTTCCTGTGCTTACCTAAACAGGCTCTTAGTCTGCTGAACCATCTCGCTGTACCTCACAACCTTATTTTAGATAAATGAATGATTTTTACTTTAAAGTAGACAATAATGACTTCATTTTACTTCTTTATATATTCTACACTAAGCATAATTCAATACTCATGTATCATTTACTTATTAAACTTTACAACCTTGAAATAAATATAGTGACTGATCCTTGGACATGTTAAACTGCTTAAAAAATATGTCCAGCTTCAATTATTTATTTAGTTCATAAGTGTATTTTTATTTTTTACTTATTTTAAGACAGGGTCTTGTTATATAAACCAGTCTGGACTGAACTCATTACATAGTTCAGGATGGTCTCAAATTTACAGTGATCCTCCTGCCTCAGCCTACCAAGTGCTGGGATTACAAGGCATGTACCATTACACTCAGCATGAGCATGGTTTTAGCATTTATCGCAATTCAAATTCTTTTCTGGCTTAGTCTGAAATGAACCATATTCTTTGAATATCTGTACTGGGACAGACTTTGGGTTAAATATTACTAATCACCTGAAATCCTTTAATATTTGATATAAATGCATGCTAAGCAAGCTCCCCTGCCCCATTTCTTACTTACCTGGGATTGACAGTTTCATCTTTAGGGCTTTGTTTGTTTTTTGGGGTTGACAATTTTGAACATGACTGATGAATTTTGTTGATTCTAATATTTTAGAATTCAATCAAATTCATTATGTAAATTTGTGTCACACACAAATTTGCTACATCCCCAAGTCTGTAACATTTATGCATTTAGTAGCTATCCAAGACCTTGAAAAAATGTTGATCAACAGAGGGTCAAGACTAGAACTTCCAGACAGTTTTTAGAAAATCAGGCTGACATGGGCTCAAAATCACTGTTCTAACCATTTCACTAAAAGCTACCTACCTTTAGGTTCAATTTTTCCATTTTATATTTGGGCATATCATAAAGAACTTTATAGACTGTCTGGCTGAAATCTTGTAATATTTGCCAGCCATGTGTAACACAGTCTTCATATTTTCTTTGTGAAATAGGTTGAAAAATCTACAATTGGAAAAAAGATTCATCCTCCATAGATGCATAGTTGCCAATGAAATTCAGAGAAAGTAGAGACAAAATAAAATACCAATTATTGATTTTGTAAAAATAGTATTAGTGTGGTCACATTTTTGGGCCAAAGATGCTTTTTATCAATGCAATCAACACTTTACTCGTTATTTTCCTTCAAAGTGGAAAAGCCTACATTCTTATTGAATCTGATCAAACTAAAGATACTTGATTTTATTAATGTTCTAAAAGTTGTAGTATGTTTAATAAAGCTACTTCCTGAAATACACAAAAACAGAATTTTCCCTCCAAAATTACTCAAATGGCTACATATAAATTTATCTCTGAAGAACACCAAAAGATCCTGTGGTCCTCCTTTGAAAACAGTCTAATAGAGTAATATATACGTGTGTGTATATTTGCATTTAAATGTAAGGAAACCAATGCTACCAAGTGCTAACTACATAAGGTTTGTTAAAACAGACTGCCATTTAACTCTCTGCTCTGCAAGTGAACCTGTTTCTTGGAGATTTTCAAATTGTTTTACTATATTACTTATGCAGCTTATACAAACTGGAAGGTAGTAAAAACTGCCACACAAGCATCTTTCCAAATGTTCTATTTCTAAATGAATGTAAATACTTCTCTATAAAGTGGGCGAGTTTATTCACTGCTTCCATTACCCGGGTTAAAAGCCTACCCAGAGGCAGGGCCCACAACAGGAGACACTTTTTATGAATTCATTGACCAGGTGATGTGTTCACATTACTTTTCAGCTTGCATACTAAACCAGATTATAGAGTGTCCTTACTGGAGTTTTTAGTTCACATGTCTCCGCAAGCAGTAGGAATGCACTGGAATTTACATAATGTAGTTATTATGACTTATGTTAGTTCCCCCAAATATGGCTGATTATTTTGGATAATTATCTTATTTGAGGCATAAGGATTCAGTTGTATTATTAAACAATTCTTCAA
>PVKN010004557.1:12576-33310 GCA_004027915.1 Capromys pilorides
CCAAAAAAAAAAAAAAAAAAAAAAAAAAAAAAAAAAAAAAAAGAAAGAAATATATTTGTAAACAAAAAACCCCAACTTCAATGATATTTTTAAAAATATAAATAAAAATAAAGCCTTTGGTTTTGCCTTTTAAACATTAGAAATAAGAATGGGAAATTAATAAAAATGATAATACCTAATGTTAGCATATTGGGAACAGCAACACACAAAAGGCAAAAATAAGTGTTTACTTAAATTATGGCTAGAAAGGCTAGATGTACAAAAAAACCCAAAACACTATGTAGGCTTCAAAAAGAGTTCTTTTGCTCTCATGGACTTGACCACCAAGGTGTCAAGACATCTGGGAGGAAAAGAAACCAGCTGTAAGGTACCCCTGCTCTGTGCAAAATGGGGCAGGAGCTAAGAAACAAGGAGGGCAGGTAAGAAAACAAAATACAGCTTTGAAGTTCATTTTGTCTCAGTCATGCCAGGGGCAATGAAGACAGGGTTTGGAGCTTACAGGCTAACGTGGAAATAATATACTGTGACTGGCAGCATGTGAGTGGCATGGAAGCTAAACCAGGAACCTCCAATGGAAAGGTCAATCTTAGGTGCTCTGGTGGCCTCTCACAGCACTCCCAAATCCAAAGATTTAAAAAACCAAAACTTCTAATTGTTCCATATTCTGCTTCACTAAAGAAGATAGCTATTCCCAATGAGATGTCACCACCAAATCCAATCTTCTACTGGTTTATCAAGTGTTTCTTCAGCACTTATTAATGCCATGAAAAATCCGTATCACAATCTATAATAATCACCAGAGAAAGATTGTGCACATTTAGTAAACAATTTACTATAATTATGTGCCCAAATCAATGAATGATATCAGTAACTCTGTAAGTAATTAAGGAGGGACCCCCTGTGTGCATGGATGAACAAAGCTTTCAGGATAAAGGTGGACAAATTTAGAACACAAGACAAGAATAGACTGAAATATGGGAACAGCCATCTGCAGGGAAGCAAGAATGTTGTTTCTGGCTCTCCTCTAGATTGCATTCCATGAAGACAGGACAGTACTTTGCTTTTAAATGTAGCCCTAGCAAGTAGCACAGTGCTTAGAACACCAGAAGCAATAAACAAAATGGTAGGCCAAATGCCAAAGAAAAGGTTAAGATTAAGACAGGTTGCACAAGGGACCACAAAGCTTTAGGATCTTGGCTATTAGTCCAAAGCTCCCACTGCAGGAGCCAAATCTCTGCAAGGAAAGCACATGACAGCTATGTTAACTTGGCAATGATCACGTCAGGCTTTAGGGAGGAGCACTACGAGCCAGGAATACTTCATAAATGATTCTACTAAAACAGATGTGACATAATAAGGTCAAGACTAAAAACCTAATGGGAAAATGGAAATAAGTACATATCAGCACATCATAGTGAAAGAATAATCATATCTGAGTTGCTAGAAACCTTTTATCTTGTTTCTTAAAATTAATTAATTAATTAATTCAGTACAGGGTCTCACTATGCAGCCTGGACTTGTAGTGATCCTCCTTTCTCAGCCTCCACAGTGCTGGGATTCCAGGTGGCACAGTGCACTTGTGGTTCTGGGGCCAGGACAGCATGCGGTACTGGAGATTGAACATGGGTCCTTATGCTTGCCAGGCAGGTGCTTAGACCACTGAGCTATCTCCCCAGCCCCTTTTTTCTTGTTCTTGACTATTTCTTTTCTCACAAAGAAGTTATCTATTTTTAGAATTTCAATTATTGTCACACCGATTCAAATGTCTAGGCCAGTTTTCATATAAACTCTAGTCCTATGTGGTATAATCCCTTCCACCTCCATTTTCTCAGTCTGAATAAGTACTCTAAAATACCTTGCCTCACACAAGCTTTTTTCTTTTTTTAGTGTCTGTTTCTTCTGGAAGGAGCAGGTTATTGGAAGCACAGTGTTAAAATGTTGGTGGTGCACCGGGGAGTCACTGAGAGATGGCTGTTAAGATTTCTGATCTCTCTCAGATTCTCTATACGCAATGTGGACTAGGGATCTAGCTCAGTGGTAAGAGTGCTTGCCACGGGCCAGGGCTATAGCTCAGTGGCAGAGTGCTTGCCTGGTAAGCTTGAGGTCCTAAGGGAGAGTAATTCCCTCCTCCCAAAAAAAGAGTGCCTGTCTAGCATGTGCAGGGCCTAGGTTCAATCCCAGCACGAAGGAGGGAAAAATTATCAGTAACTAGTGCTATGTATCTCTGGTTTTTCCCCCCAGATTTTAATAATCTAATAGTATACAGAAGGATTAACCAGACATGAAGCAAAGAAATGAATACAAAAACTAAGAGTAAAATAAACCAACCAAAGATATTTCAGCCAAAGTAAATATCATTTGGAATAGCCAGTCATAGAATACAAGCCAGGAAGAGTATTTTATTTTAGGAAAGGATCTACAGAGTGTTCAGGGCCTCACTACTAGATTGGACTCATAGTGATCCACCTCCCAAGAGCTGAGGTTACAGACACACGCCACCAAGCCCAGTCTCAATTGCCATTTCAAGGGGCCCCAGGGATGGGGCCAGCTTGGCAGACCCCTGTGCCTCTTTGCAGGCGCTTTAATCCTCTGAGCTCTTTGACCAGCCCTCCAAGCAAGGAAGTCTTGCAAGCCCAGAGAGCCCAGCACTGTGTTTCCAGTTACAGGTGGGACTGCAAAGTGAGGTGGGAAACTTGCATGCCAGAAATGCGATACAATGGGAGAAACCACAGATACTTCTTATCTGCATCTAAAAACATCAAAACTAAATTTTATAAACTCAGTTTCCATAATATTTGAAATTCCTAAAATTTAAACTTATACAAACAAAGCACAAATTAATAGGCATAATAATTAAAATCAATACCTGAAGAATTTGGTCTCCAGCAAGGAGTCTCCCATCTCTGGCGATGATCCCATCCCTGTAGACTTCCTGGATGACAATGTTTATGAGTGGCGTTTCATTGCCACCCACGATGCTAATTCCTAACTGAATGTATGGATTAGATTTGTGGATTTCAATGGTGGTAATTTCTCCTTCTGGTAAAGTAAGTGGCTGTTGTATAGCTGCCAAGTTAAAAAATGGGAGAGGAAGAACAGAAACAAGATTTTACAAGTCTCTCTGGGTAAATAAGATATCTTGTGTTAATATGTAGATGATTAATAACTAAACAATACCACTAGGTCAGGAGTAGAATGACAAAAACACAACAACTCACTGTGATAAGACTGCATAGCTTGCCATGGTATCTCTAGGCATGATGTAATCCTAACACCTGGCAGGCTGAGGCAGGAGGATCATTAGTTTGAAGCCAGGTTAGGCTATATAATAAGATCACAGCCAGCCCAGATTATTCAGTGAAAGCTTGTCTGGGGGGCGGGGGGTTCCAAAGGTCACCCATAAATAACTAATAATTCTTTACAACATGTCATATTAGTGGGATGACTCAGTGATCTAATGAACACTGACACAGAATCTTGTTTTTGCCCCATATAATAGGAAAAAGTATGAATAAAGAAGAAAGTATAAACAGTGCTGGGTAGTAGAAAGCAAATCTTTGGTATATAAACTCACAAGTGCTAAGAAAGTGGCTAATATCAAGCTGGATCTGGAACTAAGTCTCAAGAGATACAAGAGTCATGCCCATGGCAATAAAAACTTGAATATGTTAAAGGAAGCTGTGAGAGGAAAATGACTTTTGAAAAATACCTGGGACCAACTATTAACATGTAGCCAAGATTTATGACTACAGACTCTGTTTCCTAGAAGGGTGGGCAGACAGAATAGTGGCTGCACCAGGGAGTATGATGTTACACAGTCCACTTGGGGAGTCAGAGACTACAGTTCTAGTCACCTGCTGGCTGTATGAACTTAATCATTTTATTTCAAGTTTCGGCTTTATTGTGTGTGTGTGTGTGTGTTTAAACCTCCTAAAGTTGTTGCATTTAATTAGTTCATAGAATGTGCTTATCAGTACAGTATCTGACACAGAATAAGTAATTTGAGCTATTTTTGCTTTGGCTGTTCTTGATGAGCTGATTTTGAATTAGGAGAGTAAAACACATTTCTAAACACACATGCATGAATGTAAGAAGTATATGAATGACTAATAATTCACAGACTTCAATAGAAAAGGGGTGAGGAAGGATCACCTTCCTCCACAGTAAAACTTGTGTTTTATTTCTAAAATGCACAGTTAGATATGCAGAAGAGGTTGAAATGATGTAGTACCTCAAGAAAGTAAGTTTTAGAAAGAGGATAAAGTACACGTTGGAGGCCTACAGGGAAGGAACACAACAGAGGAAGTACACAAGGATGTGAACTGCACGTACTGTCGGCTCCAGCGCTCTCCTCGAAGGCAGGGTTGTCCACGCCAGACTCCTCGGAACAGATGGGAAGACATGCTAATGTTGAGTTCCGCTCAGTGGGTCCTGTGCCTGTCCCCATCCCTGAACAGTCTGTGTCTGGGGACAAAGTACCTGGAGGATCTATTACAATGGATCCACTTTCATTTTCAATCTCCATCTGAGTTTTACTAGTTTTTCTTTTCTCTAGGGCAATTCTCCGATGAGAAGCTCCAGGACATCTATAGAGTATCAAGTAATTTCCAGATGATTTGAAAAGGAAAAGGAGGTGTGAGTTAGTAGCTTATACTTCAAAATAAGAATAGCAATGGCTTTTATGCAAAAAGAACCTAGAAGTACTTACAAATGGTATGTAATTCTGACCCTAATCTCTACCCATAGTAACTCCTTACCATTCTACACAGCCAAATTAAATACAAAAGCCACTGCCACGTACAGTGATTTGGTAAATACCTCAAAGAGTATGTCAGCAAAAAACAAAAAAAATAACTTTTTAAGTGTATAACTGTCACCAGAAGACACCCTAACAACTATTTTTGTCTTGCAAGAATGATTCTGAACACTGCATTATGTTACCCTCTTTACATGAAATGTCTCAAGCACAGGAATGGCAACTAGCAGTCTTTTTCTACTATGAATGGTTCATCTTCAGACCTCGAATAGCTATGATGCTGCCTTACTCTCTGTGCCCACATTACACTTCATTCATTAATGGATCCCAGTACATCTGAAACCTTACAACTTGCAGTAAGGCACAGAAAAGGGACAAACAAGTTTGACAAACATATCAGACAAAAATACACATCAATTTCTTACACTGTAAAATCAGAATGCATAATGGCATTACAGATGTACTGTGAGTTGAAGAATAAATTCAAAGTATACTTGGAAAACATAAGCATAAAGACAGTTAATATACTTGTTTTTACTTAAGTGAACAGCAACAGCATATGAGAGCTTGTTTAAATTAAAAACCAATGAAATGTTTAAATAAAAGCTTTAGGGCTGGGGAGATAGTTCAGCAGCATAAGTGCCTACTTGGCGAGCGCAGTGTGGTACCACATCACTATTGATCCTGTTCTCAGCCTCTGAAGCGCTGGAATTATAGGCCCACACGCTATCACGCCCAGTCTTAGTCACAGTCTCAGCGTGCCCTGGGGGAAGCTGAGATAGGAGGATCACTACAAGTCCAAACTGTGTAGTGAGACCCTGTATCAAATAAGATAGGAGAGAGAGGAAAGGAAGAGGGACAGGGAGATGGAGAGGGAGAGGGAGAGGGGGAAGGGAGGGAGAGGGGGAGAGAGACGGGGAGAGGGAGGGAGGGAAACAAACAAGCAAGCAAGTTTAAATAAAAGCTTTATACAACAGACACTAGGAGTGATGTTCAGGTACCATCTCCTTTTCCTTCACTGGACAAAGTGACCAATAATGCCCATTTTCAAAAGCAGTAGGCAGACCTGGGATTGGCCAAGAAGAGCTATGCTTACCCTTGGGAGGGGTGGGTGGCTGTAGCCCACAGGCTGAGTGTTGCAGCTCTTCAAATGACAATGTTTTAAACACTTTAAAACCAACACTTTAGCCGGGCGTGGTGGTGCACGCCTATAATCCCAGCACTTGGGAGGCTGAGGCAGGAGGATCGATGCTAGTTCGAGATCAGCCTGGGCTACAAAAGTGAGCTCAAGGCCAGCCTGAACTGCATAACGAGACCTTGTCTAAAAAAGAAAACCAACACTTCAAGCAAAATGAAACACAGAATTTGATATAATTAAAACTGAAGGGCTAATGAGATAGCTCAGCAGACTAAGCGCCTGCTAAGGCAAGCCAGGCATCACATGCTGCACTGGCCCTGGCCTTGGCCCTAGGCGGGCTGAACCAGCCACCAAGACTGGGCATGTTGGCACATGTCTGTAGTAGCAGCGCTTGGGAGGCTCAAAATGAGGATCACTGTGAATCTGAGCTGTGTAGTAACACCCTGTACCAAATGCATGCATGCATACATACATACATACATACATACATACATACATATATAAAATAAAACTGACAGCTAACCTAACCATAAAAATAGGTTTTCCTGCATAAATTTTTTATTTCAAGTTCTTGAGAAGATTGCTCAAAATTCCTCTATTTACTTTTTTCCCTCACTTGTTTTCTGTGTACCTTAACACAGCAGGGGGACAACTGATTTTCCCTTCTGCACTGTTGTGCAGCACATCAGAGAATGTTCTGGCAAAGGTCTGACAAATATTTTTGAAAATGAGATAATGGAAAATGTTACTTTTGTCAAGTAATCCAACTGCATTAGAAATCCATTTTCACAATATGTTACTCCAAAAACAAAATCCACTAAAATACTGGGACTGAAAAGATAAAGATCGCATCTTAAAAACATCTATATGGATAAAAATTAGTCTTCAATGTAAAAACATATATCAGGAATAGGAAATGAAAGGGAAATATAAAATATGAACATCTGGCGTTCACTAAGAACTATATCCTCTTCCACCCTCTCTAATTGCAGGCCTATTTAGTAGAGTTATTAAACATATAAGTCAACTTTAGACAAAGTTGATAGAGAAGAAATGAGAAAACTTATATTCCCAGTAGGTCATCAAACTGCTAACAAGAATGAGAAATTGTCAATATGAACAGTAAATGCATTAAAAGTGATCTCATCCAGGATGACAGGGGTAAGGCTACAGACTGAAGCTTTGGACCACCTGGGGAGACCAAAATAGAGCTACCAGCAGGAAGAAGACTGAAAGACGTCAAAGTTAACCAAAGGAGATATGGGTATCAACAAAGAAAAAGTGGCCAATAAGACAATTTACAAAGAAGGAACAAGTAAGATACAGACTAAGAAGTGATAGTTTGATTTGGCTAACAGAAGGTACTGTAGTTTGGATCTGAAATTCCCTCCAAAGGTCCATGTGTTAAAGGGTCGATCTTCATTCTGTAGTTTACTGGGGAGCAGTAGAACCTTAAAGAGGTAGCGTCTGGTGGAAGCAAGATAGGCCATTGGGCCATGCTCCCAAAGGGGATATCGGGGTCTTAGAGCTGTCACATTTCTTTGTTTCTTGGCCATGAACTTAACAGACTTTTGCCACAGATCCCTGTCATGACATTCTGCATCAACTTCAGGCCTAAAGCAACAGGGACAAGCAACCACGGACCAAAATCTCTGAAACCATGAGCCAAAATAAACCTTTCCTCCTTTTAAGGTATTTGTCACAATGGAAAGCAGATTCACATAGGTCACAGTGGCCTGGGAAAGAGCGTCTTCAGTCGATGGGACCAAAGCCCAAATTATAACATAGCATCTGTGTCAACAAAATATATAAATTCTATAAAAACTAAACACGAAAAATTATGACTTAAGGAAAAAAAGAGGGTTAGGACAGCACAATTAAAACCTGGGCATATGGTAATGGGGAATAATTGGTAAAGGCCACTATTTTTGAGTTGAAATGTTCTAAATGAGATTGATGATGGTTATAAAATTCTGCTACTATACTAAAAATCATGAAACTGTTTTCATTTTTTTAAAAATGTATTTAGTATGGGGTCTACATGGTCTCAGTACACAGACTGGACTCCTATTGATCCTGTTCTCAGCGTCTGAAGCGCTGGAATTATAGGCCCACACACTATCACGCCCAGTCTTAGTCACAGTCTCAGCGTGCCCTGGGAGCGGGGCCAGCACAGAATGAAACTGTATTTTCAATACGTGAATTTTATAACATGTGACATATATAATAAGGATACTAAAAAAAAACTATTAGGAATGAGCAGATCAGGGCAGGCTTGAACAGAGAAAACATCATGATCAGGAGAGCTCAGAGCCACGATGCTTCAAGTTTACAACACCTAGAACCAAGAGACAGGAAAATAAAAACAAACACACATCAAAACCCAGTATTGGTGGGGTGCACATTCTGAGCCAGTCACTGTGAACTGAGATATCTATACATCATTTCACTGTATCTTCAAAACCACTCTAGTAAGTTGTTTTTACAAGTCGGAAACTCTGAGACATAACTCACTAGGCCAATACACACAACTATTTAATTGCATAGGCCATGTTCACACAAACTCTGGTCACATTTCAAAGGTTTGTGTCTTTTTCTTTTTTATCATACTAAAATCACTGATGTGGAATTTTTTTTTCCTTAAGCCTTACAAAAACATAAATTGGATTTGTTCTACAGACTTGTTCCTACAAACATAATTGAGCTGGAAGGTCTTAGTGATCATTAAATAAACCAAACCAAAATCCTATACATCATTAGAAATGGAACACTTAGCAATAACACAAGCTGTAACTGGCACCAGAGAAACAACTTGGTTTACGTAAGCACGTAATTTGGTGTAGCAGACTAAATGACAGGTATTTAAAACAAGAGAACAGAAGGGCATGTAATATTTAATCAAATCGGTTAGGCATGTGTAGACACCATGCAAGAGCAAATGGTGCTCTGAGGCTGCCAGCTGCAGAGGGAGTGAAATCTACCCAAGGCTAAGACTTGACTTCCCCAGGGAAAGATCTCTAGATGCAGGCAATGTTTTAAAACTTATAAACAAAAAACAAAGGACTCATGTGGTAGGCAAAAGCCAACTGAAGAATTCTGCCTTTCCTCCTGAAGGCTGCATATCGATTTCCATTATTTTAGCCTCCTTTGTGGAAAAAATGTATGTAAGAACTAAGATGATTTATGCTATCTCAACATCACTTCACTTATAACAACTGTATATAATGCAATTCATATTAGGACATATGTGGTATAGCACAATGGACTACATTATTAAGAGAAGTGTTAGTGGTGTTATGGCAATGACACAGCACGCGTGAAATAAACTAATGCGCACTAGGCACCAAGCCCCGGGGCTCAGTGGAACGCAAAGACTAAGAACATCCTTAGAGTCAAGAAGAATGATAAAAACAGACAGTAAACTACACAAAAATCAATTCATTTGATGTCAGCAAAAATAGCATATTGAAGATATCAGAACAGCCTGTCTTCCATATAAGTAATATAAAGATCAGAAAAAAAATATCATCAACTTATTTCTACAGATGCTTTTTTTTTTTTTTTGGTCTTTTTGAGACAGGGTCTTGTTATGCAGTTCAGGCTAGCCCTGAGCTCACTTTTGTAGCCCAGGCTAGTCTTGAACCTGCACCAATCCTCCTGCCTCAGCCTCCCAAGTGCTGGGACTATAGGTGTGTGCCACCACGCCTGGCTCGTCAAATTATTTCTAAACTAAAAATTAGTCAAAGGATTATAGCAGTTCAAAAGTATATATTTAATCACTTAACAGTTTACGCTATAAAAAAAAACTATGCTATAGCACATTTGTTTACAAATTGACTAACTTAATCATTGCTCGGACAGATGTCATCTCAACTAGTTAATTTTTGTATTGAACAAAGTTGATAAAATTGCTATTTTTATATTTCCTTTCAGTTTATCTTATAAAAATTAGTGAAAAATTCAATTTTTATTCATCTTATATATAAATAACTGGACAGGTAAGTGGATAAGAAAACTGGCAGAGCTCAGGGAGAACACAGAGAGGCTTGTGGCACTTGAACATATCCTATGGTTATCACAGCTGCCCAGAGCCATGGTAGACTGGAAAAGTAGGCAGCGAAAGCCAGGAATCCAGTGGCCACCAGAGAAGCAGATTAAAGCACCTCCAAACCCACATGTTCAGAGAGCTCAGCACTCTCAGCCTGTCTACTGGTTCCCCGAAGACTCCATTTTCAAGGATGTCTGACTCATAATCTATTCTAAGTCAGCACTTTCACTTGGGGGCATCTGTTTAAACAAACAAACACAGAAACAGGGAGTCGTTTAAGATTGCAGCTGCCTGAGGAAGACAAAAGCCTAATTAAAAGTTTAAGAAAAGCTAGGGAATGAAATGTCCACAAAAGTTCACACAAATACAGGGCTGTGTGCACAAGCAGGAAGACCTAGAAGAGCAATGAGCTAGCTCTCCTGGCTGAGGTTGAGAGATAAAGGCCTCCGCAGAGTGGTCTGAGTGCTGAAGGTGTAGTGTGTCTCACTGTATATACACTGAGCCCCTCAGGAAGGTTGGAAGATTTACTGGTTTCAGGGATTAAAGAAATCCTCTGGTCAATCATTAGCTTAGCAAAGAACTAAGATTCTATAGAATTAGTTCAAAAAGTCACTGAGCAAACAATGACAAAGCAACAATAAATGTTGAAGAGGGAAAGAAGATAATTTCCAGAATTGCTAAGATCTGTCATCTAAAGTTTCAAGGTTAACACAAAATTAAGAGATGTGCAAAAAACCAAGTGAGGTCCACACTCAGGAAAAAAGTAACCAATAAACTGTTCCCCAAAAAGCAGAGACATTGACCTATCATGACTCAAATCAGCAATTTTGAATATGTTTAAGAGCTAAAGCAAAATACAAGACTACAATTCACCAAAAAGAAAGTATCAGTAAAGAAATATAAATAATAAGAGAACTGAGTAGAAATTTTAGTGTAAAAATTACAGTGAATGAAAATTCACTATAAGTTCAATAACAGATTTGAACAAGAAGATTCGACAAATTGGAAGATAAGTTAATTAAAATTAACCAACCTTAGGAAAAGAAAGAAAAATTAAGTAGGGAAAAAAACCCCTCAGGTCCAGTGAAACATTAAGAGTATTTCCTTTTCTTTTCTTTTCTTTTCTTTTCTTTCTTTCCTTTCTAAGTCTCATAATAAGACAAAAGAACAGAAAAAATATTTGAGGAAACAATGGAAAATCCCACCAAATTTGATGAAAAATATTCATTTACATATCCAAGAGGCTTAACAAACTCCATGTGGGAAAACCACTAAGACCCACGTAGAGATACCTCATGATCAAACTGATGAGACAAAGAATCTTAAAAATAGCACATACACATAAACACGCGTGCGCGCACACACACACACATATTCTTCACATGGAAAAGACTCTCAACAAGATCCTACCAATTTCTCATTTCTCTTTGGAAACGATGTAAGTTAGATGGCAATGAATGACACAGTGTTCTAATGTTAAAAAAAATATTTTTGAAAGTAGAGCAAGGGAAATAGTAACCAAAATGCCTATGCAAAATATACTCCAAAACTAAAGGTGAAATTAATACATTACAAAGAGCTTACTGCTAGCAGACTTGCCTTGAAGAAATTAAAAGATATCCTTTAGGCTAATATAAAGAAATATTAGACGCTATAACCTGAACCCACATGGAGAAATAAAGAAGAACAATGAAGGTAAATAAGTATAAAAAGACAGAATAATAGTTTTTCCTTTTGTTTGCAACTTCCTCCTGATTTAAAAACTGTTAAAGGAGTGATGATGAACTTTTTTTAGAGCTTTCAATAATGCCTGCTGCGACGTGTGCCATAGACTTACCACCCCCAACATAAAGCAACAATAATAATCCTTTGTCGACCAGCATCCAATATATACATGGATATTTTATGTGATAATAACTGTGAAGATGGGGAGAGAACTGCAATACATACCATCATGTCACTTAAGAATGGGGAAATGTCTGAGGAATGTGGCATTAAGTGTTTATAGTGTTATGCAAACAAACAACCCCACACAGTACAGTTCAATCACCTTCTGGATCCATCAAGAAACATGGCAATTGACATTTATGGGTTGTTGATGGCATGCACAGAATATGGTTTTAGAGTAAAATTTCTTTTTAATAAGGAGTATACGTTAAAATAATGCCAAATATCACAAGAACATAAAGCAGTAACACCGCAATTATATACTGTACAGAATTGTACATGGTATACTTTTGTATAAGATTGGCAATGTAGTTTGATGTTTACACTAGCATCACTAAACACATGGTAATTAGTGTGACACTATGATGGTACAGCAGCTAAATCACCAGCCAGTAGAAATTTTTTAGTTTCGTTATAATCCCACAAGAACACTGCTATATATGCAGTCTATTGTTAACCAAAATTTATGCACTGCACCTCTGTACATATAAAATTTTTGTATTGTATTTGTGTTGAGTAATTTTACTTGTCAGCACGAGTGGGAACAAAGTGTGCAGACTGACAGTTTCTGGGTATCTGTGAGAGCGTTCCTAGATAAGTGGCCTGAGTCAGTAGACTCAGCTAACCATACGGTAGACCATCCCTGCCAATGTGTGAGAATGAAGCAACCTACTGAGGGCCTGAAAGGTGGCAGAGGAGGATGCCATCTTTTCCCTACATCAGTGTTTGAGGGCAGACATCTCATTTTTTAACTTTTCCCACCCTAAGATCGGGATTTATACTATTGGCTTGACTGAGTCTTAGACCTTCATAAGTAAAATCATTTACACTATTGATGGTCCTAAGTCTCCAGCTTGTAGGCAGCACACTGTGGGGCTATTTAGCTTCCATAATCTTGAGTGAATTCCTCAAAATAAATTTCATATTGGTGTAGCCGGGCGTGGTGGCGCATGCCTGTAATCCCAGCACTTGGGAGGCTGAGGCAGGAGGATCGGTGTGAGTTTGAGACCAGCCTGGGCTACAATAGTATGCTCAAGGCCAGCCTGTACTGCATAGTGAGACCCTGTCTCAAAAAGAAAAAAAAAAAAAAATTCATATTGGTTCTGTTTCTCTGGAGAACTCCAATATACTAGAGAAATTAGTTCGGCTCCTATTCCTTTGAACCAGGTTCTTATTTATTTATTTAGTATTTGGTGCAGTGTCTCACTACGCAGCTCAGACTTGTGGTGCTCCTTCTGTTTTCAATCTCCCCAGTGCTGGGATTACAGGTATGCACCCCCACGCTGGGACTTGGTGGCCAGCTCAGTGTACCTGGTGGCAGGGCCATGGTGGCACATGTGCCAGGGACTGAACTGTGGTCCCTGCACTTGCCCAATGAACCAGGCTCTTATAAATTACTATGTTAATTGCAGTCTCGGAAACTAATTTTAATTAAAGAAACTAATTTTAATTAAAAAATGGAAACACAAATTCTACCTATCAGTAATTAAATACATTACACAGATTAAAAGACACTGACTGGCAGGATGGGTTAAAAAACAAAACATGATCCCATTATACTGTATGCTGTCTACAACAGTCATAATTTTGATTGAAGGATATAAATAGCCCAAGGGCTGGCAAGGTAGCGAAGTGGTCTGAAGTACCTGCTTAGGCAAGCTTAAGCAAGTGTTCAGGGACCGCAATTCAATCCCCGGCACCACATGCTGCGCTAATCCCACTCCTAGGGTGAGCTGAGCTGGTCACAAAAAAAAAAAAAAAAAAAGATATAAATAGCCCAAAATCCAAAAGTAAAATATGGAACAATATATATCATATAGATGCAAACAGTAAATAAGAGAGCTAAGGTGAGCATACTAGTTTCAAACAAAAGAGATTCTAGGACAAAAATTCTTTCTAGTGACAGAATATTTTAAAATGATAAAAAAGGCTCAATCCATTAAGATTTAACAATTAGACACACAAACATAACAAGCAACAGAACTTTGACATACACTGACATTAAAGTGAGAAACAGTCAATTCAACAATAATGCAGACTTCAACACTCCATTTTCAATAATGGGAAGAATAACTAGACATAAGAAAAAGACAATAAAGAGTCCTTAACAACACTATAAAACCAACAACTCTAACATTCATCCACAGAACATTCCACCCATAAGTAGCAGAATATATGTTCTCAAGAACAATGGAACTTTTTTATATATATATAGTTTGGGTAATGGTCAATTTCTGCCGGTCTTTTGAACTTTATTTATGTTACGGTCGGCTCAGCCTGCCCTGGGGGTGGGGCTGGCACAGCATGTGGTGCTGGGGATTGAACCACAGTCCTTGCAGTTGCCTAAGCAGGTGCTGTAAACTGCTGAGCTATCTTGTCAGTCTTGAATATTGACAGGAAAAATCATGCAGTAATCTATTTTTTAAAAAACCACAATAAAATTTTAAGGATTAATACACATTATGTTTTCCAATAACAGCAAACTCAAAATGCATCAAAGTCCTAAAGGTTGAAAATAAAATCGTGAAACTCTTAGGAGAAAATATAGGTTCAAATCTGTCACCTTCAATTAACCAATGGTTTCTTAAACAGTACAAGCCAAGACAAAATAAACTAGATTTCATAAAAATTAAAGATGTTTGTCCTTCAAAGGACCCCCAAAAAATGAAAAGATAGTGATGAATAGTACAACAAAAATTTTTAGTGAAAAGTCTTTACATGTTGAGCCTTTTTTTAGTTCATCAGATGGTTGCTTTTCTCAAAAAAGTCTAAATCTTGCAATAATGCAAGACACAAATGCATAAATTAACAACAAAAATTAATATTTATAATTACCATAAACTTTAAATGTTAAAATGTTGAGAGTGTTGGTTTGGGGAATGAAAGGTACAGGAAGTGGAAGGAATTTTCTGTGACTGATGTTGACTGGCAAAATTTTACAAAGTAATGATTAAAATGTCACACAGTGTATATAATACAACATACCGAATATTTTAAAGCTTTCATTTCTCCATCCAAAACTGGATATTGCTTATGCTTTAAAAATTCTTTCTTGTCTTACTAATATATTATGAGTTATTAGCAACAATTTTACTTAAAAACATTTATTCATAAATATTTTACTTTTATCCATAGGAGAAAAATATCAGCTCTTTTCACACTCAAATTTTTAAAAAGAGTGACATTAAAGCTGAATGTGGTGGCACATGTCTCTCATCCTGGTAGCCTTGGAGGCTGAAGCAGGATTATGACAAGTCATCCTGTTTCACACTACAAAAAAAAGGATAAAAATGGTCTGGGGATACAGCTCAGTGTGAGATCCTAGACTTAATCTCCAGTACTGGAGAGAGAGGGAGGAAAAAAAAACAAAGCCACACTATCTAGTGCTGGAGAGAGAAAAAAATGTTACTCAAGATGGGAAGGCAATCTCACACCCGAAATGACCGAATTTATGCAAACCCCTGCTAATAAGCCATAAGAGACTGTCAATCCCTATAAATCCAAAGACAAAGGCATGTAATAGCATGTATACAATGATTTATTGTTGCTGATGTCCAGATTCTTAAATTTCAATGAAATTTACAGATGAAACTTAACAATTTCTAACAAGAACATGGACAAAGATGCTATAATCACACTGCGCATATTCTGCGCCTCACAATATTATTATTCCACTAGTTTGTGTTAGTTTGCTACATGGCTATGATCACAGAGCGAAGCTGATGTTTCCTGAGCATGGGTGGGTCTATGACTGTTTCCAACAGAGTACTCTGAGCCAAACAGATGCCGGTGACTGCAAGGTTACATCACACCAGGCCATGCAGCTTCCTTCTTGTTTCTGAACGCTGAATCATCATGTAAGAACTTTAAACACCCTGAGGCCACCATGCTGAAAGGGCCACCTTTATGTTCTCTTGACAAGCCCTGGCTGAGCCTATACTTCTAGTCACCCCACCAAGAAACTAGACACATGCACAAAGAATAAGCTATGCGAGAAGGACATGCTCTAGTTCCAACTGCTGTGGCCCTACCTGTCAGCAATTTCTGGCAATGGTCCAGGTAAATACTTCAGAAAAGCCATCCCTCCAGTGTGCTGTCTGAACTTCTGACTCACAGAATCCATAAGCAGAATTAAATGCTTGTTTTATGTAACTGTCTGAGGTGGCTAATTTCTCAGTAACGGGTAAGCAGAATGTAAGTTACCAACTGAATTGATGAACATTACATGAATGTCAACTTTGAGCAAGTGAATACAAAGAGTGATAAGGGCCTGGCCCAGGTCTTAAGGGATTTACAATCTGGTAGTGAATTCTAATTTGCTGCCAGCTTGCCAAGATTATTTAGCAGGAAGAATAGTAAGCAGCACACAAAAGATAATATCTGTTCAACAAATGTAGAAACAATTGTATTAATTAGGGTTAAGTGCTGAGTAATAAATACTTGAATTTCAATGCTTTAATTGAAACAAGAGAAAAGATTGCTATCATACATATTCAAAGAAGATATAAAAATCATGCTACAATTTAATATTTTGTATGTATACACCTGGTAATCAACTCTTAGATGTTCATATTAGACATAACCACCTATTCCAATCACCTAGCTTTTCATTGTAACTTTCACATTATAAGTCTATGATGCTTTGGAAATTATGAGTAAACCAAATTTTAATAAACTTTCAAAAGGATATAACTACTTAGCCTTCACCAGCCTGTAAATGAAATGAGAGTTTGCAGTGCCCAAGTCTTTACAGTACCATAACGGAAAGTACTAGTAGTGTCTTTCAACTGCACATTGAATTCTCCTGTGCATGTTAACTAATTGAATATTACTCAAAATGTGTGAAAGAAACATTTATTGGTCTCAAAAGTACTGAATTAAGGTATTATTTTGTTTGTCTAAACCTCAGAACTGATAATTCATAAAAGGATAACATAATTTTATACTCTAAAAGATAAGTTCCACTGAGACAAATTAGAAGCCTAAGCTACTTTTCATCTGTAACTACACCTGATCTGGATGAGCATATTCCACATTCTGCCACCACTTTCCAGAAAGTTTGCAGGATGGTCAGATTCTCAGCCTGCTGGTGACAAAGGATGCCCAAAATACAAAGGTACATAACATGCATTTTCAAATATCTACCTATCCTAAACCCCAACTATTAGATAACGACATAGTTTAGATTTCAACAGTTTCTCTACAAACCTAAATGCTTCTAAGAGTTAAATATATCATTTTTTCTTTCTCAAATGTCTTAGTTATTTCTAATGAATATGATGAAATGTCTTTATCCTTATCTAGAAACAAAATGTCATGTTTATTCCTGTGTTTATGAAGCTTTGACTACCACATGCCATAGCTTCACCACCTTAGGCTAATAACTAGATAAAAGGAAATTTACATGTAGTTTTTAAATTGTCAAACGCCCTCTAAAAAAGTCTATCATTATAGTCTATTACTTATGTAATTAAATTTCATAATACAGAAACAAAAAATTATTAATGGGCATTTAACAGTATTTCCTTGGCCAAGTGCAGGCCTATACTTTCAGGCTTTACAAGGCTGAGACAGGAAGTTTGCAAATTGGAAGTCTCACCTGGGCAACTTAGCAAGACTATGAGAAAATATAAAACAGGCTTGGAATGTAACTCAGTGGAAAGGCCCTGGGTTCCACTTCCAATACTAGAATTGACCACAAGCAACCAACTGATGGTACTTTATTACAGTTGTAATAAACCATAGTATTAAATATTGTTCCACATAACTTATTTTTTGCATCTTTTGTATTATTTGTCTATTTATTTACTGTTGCCTTGGTATATTTCTAATGAAGCATTCGTTCATTTGAGGAACCTTTCTATAAAATCTAGTTATTCCTCATTTTTCTGTGCTTCTTACCTGTTTTTAAGATGTGCCTCCAAATCACAGCGCTGCATCACATCTTGACACACTGAAGAAAATGGACACGAAACTAATAATTTGTCTAGAAGCTTATGAACTAGAATGCTAGACTTCTTACATAGCTTGAAGTGAAGTCTTTTCCGGTCCAGTGGACAAAAATCCTTCTCTTGTAAAAAGTTTCGGAGGCACTTGTAGCAGAATGTGTGTCCACAAGGTGTGTCCAGTGGCTGCAATAGGGGCTGAAGGCAAATGTGGCAGACAAGGTCGTCATCCACCTCATCCTGGTAATTGTACAAGTGGTTTTCTCTGGTCCAGTGCTGCTGGCCACATTCAAAGCACAGGGGGTTTAGGGAAGAAGAAGAGGAGGTCTGTTCCACAGACACCATCTCATCACTTGTCGTTCCCATTCTGCATCAAACTGACACAGTTTCTGTATCCTCATATGTTAAAGGTTTGGTTTCCTTTAATGGATAGGGATGTATCTAAGCCGAGGTCCTTTTTTCTAGATAAACACAAACAAACAAAACTAGTATCTATTAAGACAACTTAAACGTGTCAATGTATTATTGCAGGTTAATTTTCTAGGTAAAAAAATTAAAATTTAGGCAGACAAATTAAATATCAACCAAAAAAAACTAAATTGCTGGATAGAGCTACGAATGGTTTGTATTGTTAAGATACTCATGAAAACAAACAAACAAACTTGTGTTTAAAAGAAAAGACATAACATAAAAAACAACTGATTTGTCTTGCTAACTGAAATCTCCACTGTTCAAGTTTTAAAGACAATTTCTACAATATATAAACAGTGCAACTTATGAAATATTATGTAACATATCTGCACTTGCCATTCCAATCACAGCTGTGCTGCTGAAGAATCTTGTACTTTTACATTATTATACCAAAGACAGTGTATTTAAAATGCAGCCTCAGCTGGGCGTGGTGGTGCACGCCTGTAATCCCAGCACTTGCGAGGCTGAGGCAGGAGGATTGGTGTGAGTTTGAGACCAGCCTGGGCTACAAAAGTGAGCTCAAGGCAGCCTGAACTACATAGTGAGACCCTGCCTCAAAAAGACCAAAAAAAAAAAAAAAAAAAGATAAAATGTAGCCTCAAAAATAACTCAGGGTTTAATAAAAATGATCTTTGCTGTACAAAACAGGGAAAGGGTAAGATTTCAAAATCCTCTATGTACCCCACTTTCAGCTGGTGTTGTTTACTCACAGTCAGGCTATGTGTGCGTACGTCCTCACCACGACTTCACAATCTCCAATTTAGTATAAGTCTTGCAGGGAATGTGCCCCTCATATAAGGGCTTCCACCCTTTCAGACGCTCAAGTGCTGGGGGGTTAAAAAACACCCAACTTCAAAGGCAGCAGCTCTCTTTATCCCTTCTGTAAATGTTTACAGAGCCTCTAGGACATGATGGGAGAGGACAGTAAAAAAAAACCTGCTGTTAAAATTCCACACAATACGTAAGGTAAAAGTTATTCACAGGATTGATGTGAATATGGGAAAGACAACAAGAACTAGCATTTAACTACCTTTGGCTTTGTGGCCAAAAATATTTTCAAAATGGGAGAAATACACTGCTAAGTTATGACAGGAAGCATTAGCTATGGAGAAATAACTGGACCAGGGCATCTCAGGCAAGAAAAGACCAGTAGCTACTTTTAAGTCCTAGGTCTGCAGGGTACACAGCACTTCTAGGAATCCTGAAGCAGATACAAACCCATCTATGTATTTTCTATTTTTAAAAGCATTTATTTTTTAAAACAGCATTAACATTTTAACAGTCTTAACAAGAATGGCTGTGAATTAGGGAGGCTGAGATAGCATTCAGGCAGGACAGCTTGACCTAACCTTAGATAAACTGAGTTCTTTTAAAATAAAACTACCTATAGTAAAACAACAACAGCATCTGTAATCTAAACTCCTATCAGTATCAACATCACCAAAAGAAATATTTCTTATATTTGGTAAAGTATGGAGATTATTCTTCACTCTGAACATAAACTTTTAAAATGTTAGTGCAAAGGCATGTGAGACTAAGGAGAAACAAAACAAAACAAAAAAAACCCTCATGTACCCCAGGCAGACAGGCTTCTCTGAACTAGGTATTCTTGTTTTCCAGTCAGGTAGCAAGAAAATGCATATATTCTTCCTCTTTTTTGTATTTACTCTAATTTTTATTTTCCTGAAGTAAATACATCGCTACATTGCAGCTCTAGCCTCCTTCATAATGACTAAGAAAAGTTATCTTAAGACTACTTTAACTATATTCAAAATCTCTAAGTAACATTGGTTCTTTTTCACTTTATCATGAAATCGTTTCATGAGGAAAATCAACACATTCCCTTTTAAAATACCAACTAAAACTGCATTATTTCCATCCCTGAAATACCTCTCAGTTACCATGAAACAAACATTAAATGAAAACAGTTAAGAGCACAGACCCTAACCTGAGGGGCCAAATCCTAGCATGGCCGCTTACTAGCCTTGTTATTAAATTCCCTTTGTGTCTGTTTTGATCTCAGGGGGAAAATGGGATAATAATAGTGCCTACCTCAAAAGGTCGATATAAAGAAAAAGAAGAGAGAGGGAGGGAAAGAAAAGGGGATTAAAAAAAGAATTACAATCCAATTCTCCACAAGGAATGTGCCCATTATGTATTCCAAACGTACTAATATGACAAACAAACAAACAAAAAAAGATAAGGAAAAAAAGTTCAGATAGATTTTATGATTTATCTAGAGCCAAACAACATACAACTAGGAAGGAAGAACAATCCAGTACTTTCTTGCTTCAAAATAACAAAACACTAAATTAAGTGACTGTGGGGAAGAGGGCAATACACTCAAATTTGTATGTAATTTTGATTATAGGCATTACCTTTAATGTCTATGAGCACAGCTTAACACACCAAAATACAAGTCTCAAACA
>PVKN010004558.1:0-33193 GCA_004027915.1 Capromys pilorides
CTTCTAGTCAGGGGTGACGTGAGTGAAAATATCCTGGAATTAGGTAGTAGCAATGGTTGTAAATCTCTGAGTACACTAAAAGCACCAAATTGTATATTTTAAGGGAGATAATCCTATAGTGCATGAGTTATATCTTAATAAAGTTTTATGACAATAATTGAAATTAACTAAAAATTGTAAAACATGATTAACTGAACTACTTTGCCCCTGGTGAGTGCATCCTAAATGCTAGTGATTGCTATACTGTGCATCTGTTGATGGTCTCGTCCTGCTACAATATCAAGATTTAATTTTCAGTTTTGCACACTGGCACACAAGCTTCTTAGAGACAGGAGCCATGTGCTGGTTAGAATCCGTGTCAACCTCCCCCGCTCCAGTTCTTAGAGGGATGATTAGCACAGAGAAGACTGTACCTCGTGTAACTGTACAGAAACTCAAATGAATGTGCGAGTACAAAGTGGGGTCTTCAAAATATATTTAGTGCCTCTATATTACATTGGGCCAGGGGCTTAGATGTTTTAAGGAAAATGTAAGCCAATCTATAAGGGTGCTAGCAGTTCCAGTGACCTCCACAGCAGTTTGAAGGAAGAGAGAGAAAGGGGTGAATTAAGCCTGTGTCGTTCTCCTTGAGGTCTAACTTAGTCTGAAGCGTTGCCTGAGTATCTGTCTGTTCCTAGGCTTAGAGTTCTTCAGAAGTCTAACAGATCCAAACTTTGTGACATAGAAAAACTCTGCCTTCACCAAAGGCCAGAATTCTAAATTTTTTATTCTCAGTCGCAAAGTTCTTACAAAAATTTTCACCCAAACTCTACTGAGATAACGCAGCAGGTGTTGTCTCAGACAGTTGGTGCTGTGTTATGGTTTAAATCTGAAATGTCACCTAGAGAGGTGGGGTTTGGGAAGGTGAAGGAACCTTGGGCCCTCTGTGCCCATTTGTGCATTAATCCATTGATGAGTTTGGAGCTAACTGTGCTACTGGGAGCTTGGGCCCCATTGGAAAAGATGTGCCACGGGCTGCCTGTGGGAGGTAAGTTTCCCGGGCTCTTTCCTTCTCTCTTTGCTTCCTAGCTACAGTGATGTGAGCCACTCTGCCCTTCCATTGCTGTGACAGTTCTCTGCTCGAATCAAATAATCATGGATCGAATACCCCAAATTGTGAGACCAATTGAACTTCTCCTGCTTGAAGCTGTGAGTTTTAGGTATGTTGCCCCAGCAATAGTAGAACTCAGATGGGGCCATCGCGGGAAGACCTCAGTTCCTCTCTATCTGCTTGCTCCATTTCACAAGGGCTTATCACAGCCCTGCAGCTGGGCTCCAAGACAGGGAAGGTGGAAGTGGCTGGCTCCGGAATGTCACTTCCACCACATTCTACTGGTTAGAGTCAGCTAAAAGTTCAGTCAAGATTCAAGGGGAGGAGAAATAACCTCTTGAGATGAGGAACAGCTTGTGCAGAATGAGAGGCCAACAATGATTGAGCCAACTTTTGAGAGTTATCACCCTAATTACAAAAATATGCATTCTTTTCATGTGTAGAAAATGCTTCTTTCTTCCCAAAATCCCCCAAAGTGTCGTTCTATTGTGGCTAAAGCATCAGCTCAAAGGCAGCCTGAGGTTCATTGTCTAAATCTGAGGTACAGTTGCCAACGGTGTTCCTAATGTGTGGTCCCTTGTGTGCCATGTCTCTGGTATGGCTCCTCAAGTGGAGGGACATATGAACCAGGAAGAAAAGTGTTGTGTAACCCACACGCCAACATACTACAGCGAGAAGGGAACAGGACAACTGCAATAGCTATGCCTATTCGTGAATGGCAGAGGAGTAGGAGAGGCACGTAAAGGTCACTGGTCCATAGCACTTTTGAAATCCTCCAACTCAAATTAAGGAATGTTTTTGGATTAGGTCTCAGCTTTGCCTCCTGAAATAGCCCTCCGTAGTTTTTAAATATGTCCTCTGAAGCCGGGCATGGTGACGCATGCTTGTAATCCCAGCACTTGGGAGGCTGAGGCAGGAGGATCAGCTCGAGTTCAAGACCATCCTGGGCTACAAAATGAGCTCAAGGCCAGCCTAAACTGCATGGTGGGAAACTGTCTCCAAAAGATAAAATTATTTAATTAATTAATTAATAATAAATATGCCCTCTGAAAACTTGGATTTATTGTTTGAGTCATTATTTTTCCTATAAATACTTTAGGCTTGGAGCTGAGGGGCTTTCTCTGTGTGCTCCCTGACCACAGATGCTTAGGGCCTCAGAAACTGCTTTTCGTTCTGACCTATGCCTGTCCCTTTCAGTCTAATCAGAGATAATTCATTTAAATTTTTGTACATTTTCCACATGTCACCTTATAACTTGGTCTATTAAAAACAAACCATACCACAAAAATTCCCCCACATAAGTGCCTGTCTACCTTGAGGTGAAAGTCAGAGGGCTAGGAGAAAAACGGCGCTAAGACTCATGCGAATGATTTTGTGTAGCAGAGGTCATAAAAGAAGTAAGCCCCTAAGACTCACTAAAACCCTATTGTCTAGCTCAGAGGATCTCCAAGAATCAAACTTAAGTCTTCCTGAGGTTTCCACAAAGGGTCTCACAGCCCTGTCCCTGATCCGATCTTGACCTTCAAGGCCGTGCTTCCCTGGCAGTGTCGTGGAATCAATATCCGCCTCCAGGTTTTAATTTACTTTGTGAATCTTTTTCAGGCTGGAGAGGCTGGGAACAAGATACTCTTCTTTTAACTCAACAATTCCAAGATTAGAAATGTCTCATAATTTTGCATTAATATTAAATAGTTCCATCTTTAATTTTTGCCTTCCCAGTTGTACCTTATTAGTCACAGCCAAAGGCAAACCCTTGCCTTGCAACATTCTGCTGGATAATCTCCTCAAGAAAACCCATGAGTACATTGGATACATGTATTTTCTCCCAATGACTGTTGTGCCTCTTACTGCTGCAACATAATTAGGGTCACCTTTTCTCTGACTTCCAGCACAATTTCCAACTGTCATTTTAAGCCTCCGTGAATAATCTCAAGACCTTTCTGGAAAACACTGATTACTTAATCTCAAAACCAAGGCCACAGATTCAGGTTAAGGTTATAGCAATGCCTGCGTCTAGACAAAAATCATTATTTTAGCAATCTAAAACAGTACCACCACCCCAAATTTAGTAACTTAAACATTTCTGTAAATTTTCCCAATGCTGTGCCTCACCTCTATTGCTGTCTTAGGGGCATCTCAAATGGCTTCTTCACTTACATGTCTCATGTGTTACTGAGGATGACTCAAAGGATAGGGGCAGGAGGTACATGCAGCGGCTAGAGTAGGGTCCTGGGTCTGGAACTGTAGTTCTCATGGTGTGCTGGGTTCCTTCATTCTTCTCCATGGAGTCTCAGGGTGTCTCCATGTGGTCTCTCTAGCATATTGCAGCTCAGGGGTCCCAAAAGCAAAACTGGCCAGCTTTCTTAAAGCTCTAGCTGGAATTGCCACGATACCACTTCTGTCATACTCCACTGGTTAAATCAAGTCTGAGGAGCAGCCCGGACTCAAGCAAAGATGGCCCTGCAAGATACAGACACCAAGCAGAGTGTTCCCTTGCGGGGAGGACATCAACATCCTGTCTTTCCACACAATCCACTGGAGTTGTAAAGGGAAACAAATTCTATCCCTTACCATGTTTAGACCTATTCACTCAAATCCGAAGCATACCCTAGCTTGAAAGCAGATATGTGACACTGCACTGTAACCTGCCACATACTGGCTCTGAGATTCCTTTACTGACACATGCCTCTTTGCCACAACCCCCAGCGTCCCCTGACAATCTCGTGTAAACCGCTTGTGTTTGCTTTGGTTCCTTCACGCATGTTGTCCACAGAGTGTTTGGAGAAAACAGGCTCAGATTGCCACAGTCAACCATCTACTATTAATAGCAGTTCCCATTTCTGGAAACCAACTGCTTTGTACCAAAAATGCAGAGCAGAGACACTAGATAAACCCTATCCACAGACAGGGAATGTTTATATCTCATCTGTTCTAGGGTAAATGGCAACCCTAGGACACAATGTAAGGAGCTCTGAGAATTTACCCACAACAGAAGTCTTGCACAGACTTCCAGAAGAACTGTAAAAATTTGTGAGTCCCTAAAATGTGTCAAATTGGGGGATGTTGGCACATTTTTCTGAGGAAAAGCTCCAATAGTTTTCATCAAATTATTAAAAGGGATGTGATCACCCAGAAAAGGCCAGAACCAGAGTCACAGACTCCATACATTTTTGTGATACAATTTTCCCATCACTCCAAGGCTGCTTGTAACTTTTATGGTCATAAACCCCATCCTCTGACTTCAGTCTGAAGAAGTGCAGCCCTGGCCAATTACATATAGCAAAGGTAACAGCAGTGAAGCCCTCCTCGTCTCCACTGCACGGGTCTTTTTGCTCCTTTTCTTCTGTCTACCTCTTGTCCTTATTTTCTTTCTCCTTCCTTAACATCCCACTGAAACTCATGTCTACACATCCTATTTTTAAAAAAATGTTCTAACCATATCCTTAGGCATAATTTTAACTGTTTCTAATATTGAAAGGCTTGGAATAGGTAGGAGCTAAAGCTAGAAGAAACCAGATATTCATACTCATGTAGTAATGTCATGTGAGATGTGAGTGAGTAGATCATAATTAAACCCCAATCTGTGTTTCCAAGGGACTTTATCTCCTTCACATAGGTCTTCTCTTTAACATCATCAGAATAGAACTGACATCTGGCTATTAAGTTTTACTAAACAGCTCCCATAATCTCTATAAATATCATGCGTTCAAGTACAAAAAATTCCCATTTAATCTAGTGCTCTGTTCCTTGTGGTATATATTCCAAATGGGAAGAGAGGGGAGAAAGAGTCAAGCGTCGCACTATCATGGAGAGGCAGAGGTTCCTTATACAGCTATATCACCAGCAGGTATCAACTGTTCTTGCCAGTTCAACTCATTAGGCCTCAAATGAACCAGCATCCAGGTAGGTCCAGGGTGAAAATAAAGAGAAGGAAATAGATTTGCTTGTCCTCAGTTGCTTATGGTCTAGAGGAAGAAACAAATACAGCCACAAAGAGGAAAAGGCAGTGGAGAACTGGACTGGAAGTCTAACACCCTCAGAAAGAAAAGAATAAAGAATTAATTATGCCCCAAATTTGCTTTTGATTCCTTCTGGAACCTTCTTTTGTTGATAAGTGTCCTGTGCTGCTTTTCCTAAATAAAGCAACCAAAAGCAAACTTAAAAGGAGAAGAAGAGCTTCTCACTCCAGTATTTTGTCTTCTCCTGACCCCTTTCCTTCCAAGCACTTGTTTTCCTCATTCTGTTCCCTGGCACAAGCAACAGACACCTGTCCATGTCAGCCTCCTCTGTTCTGCCTGTTGGCACTCGGCCTCCTTTTCCTTCTACATCACTTCACCCCAGTTACCTCTCACCCACGCAGGCGGGGAGAGCAGCTGACTTGTCCAAGTTTTGTGGTTGGCCCCAGAGAGACGAGAACAAATCTAATCACCACCGAGAAGAGCTTGTTTACAAAACTCTCAATCTCCCAGGGATCTATCCTGTCTCCATATTATGTTCCACTTTTATTTCTCCCACTCTCTCTCCTCTGACTATTTTTATTTCCACTTCAACTGCTGTTAGAGCTTCCTATGAGAAGGAAATTATCTATAATGGAACAGGAACATTAAAAGACTCAGTTTCCTTGGAAATTATTGAACTCATGGGGGTTCATGTTGGGTTTTGAGTTTTGCAAAATAAGTTGTAAGAAACATTTTTTCTAACAAGATTATTTTAACATTCACCCTTTCTATCTCTTCTATTGATACTGTTTTATAAACTTCAAGCTGTTGCAATTTTCTATAAACTCCAATTAATATCAGATTATGAAGGAACACTTTGATATATTTCAAAACTTGGACTAAGTAAGGCTAACATAGGAAGCGTTGGACCCTCATCTGTTCGGGCCAAGACTGAATGTACAAAATGTTGCTGGCACGACTCCGTTGATCTGTGTGATGTGTCTATGTGCCACTCAAATTAAGGGAAATACTATCATTAGCTGACATCTTTTAATAATCAATTCATCATTCATTCACAAAATTTTCTGTGAATACTTTTGGGCAGTAGTTACTAAACTGGAGGTGTTGGGTTCTAGTGATGAACAAGGCAGACACAATGCCTGCTCAGTGAAACTTCTGGAGCAATGGGTTGTAGATAATCAGATACGAGCATCCTAAAAAAGCATCCTACATGTGACAGGAGCAGGCTAAGGCTAGAGGTGTCACATTCTTAGTTCATGTGATAGTCACGACATCCTTATTAGTCTCCCTGCCTTGCACACATGGAAACTAAGACTCAGAGAAGTTAAATAACCTGTCCCAAATCTCAGAACTCTGAACTCCAATCTGCTTGGCTTTATAACTGGTTCTCCATCATACTACAGCATCTCCCATGAAACTGAGATAGAGCAGCATGCTTGATGTCATGAACTGAGCATTGCTAGGCCTGGGCAAAAACAAAAGAAAGGAAAGAGTGACAGTATTTCAACCTGCTTAACAACAGGAAGCTCACTTAAGAAAACTAGGAACAGAAAACAACATGCTTTGAAAAAGTTATTTTCTATGATCCAAATCACTTTCTAATTTGAGAAGAAAGAAAAAATCTTTGAAAATACAAATACAAATAATAAACAAACCATTTTAATTCTTATTCATTTTCACAAAGCTGTATTAATACATTCAGTGCTTTGTCTGAAACCCAAAACTGAAAAGGGGAACAGGAGAAATCTAGCTCCCATTCTTATGCAGGAAAAGGAGAGGTAAATGCTTCGCTGAGACCCAGACAGCCCCGCTGGAGCCCAAGGTCTGGGAATTCCCCTACCTCCATCATACAGCCAAGGCCAGGAAACAAGTGAATGCTAGGTATAGCTCAACCTCAAAATGCAGCATAGCTCCTGCTAGGCCAAAGGAGAGATCCATTAAGCTCCTACCAAGGAGAGAAAACCAGGTCTCAAATTTCCACAGCAGATGCCACCAGACCTAGTGCTACCAATTGAAGGAAAGAATTTTGTCCACCAAGGCCAGAAGACAGGCCAAAGCCTACCTAGAAACCTCCAAGGCCATACTCTGCTGTGATGGGAACAGGGTAAATTCATTCATGGACCATCTTGAAGGGGAGGATTCTGAAAGCTTACCTGAAAGGATTCTGAATACTTACCTGAAAAGGACTGTTTGAAGGAGACTAACATATTGTTAATTGGTTCATTTAAAGTTCACAATTGTTTCTCTGCTACCCCAGGGCTGCAGGATCTTCAAGAAAACTTTAAGTTATACAGAAATAAAGGAACTACATTTTCTTCGCACAATTGGATCGCTTGAGTAAATTCGTAATCTCACTATACCTGCTATGTAACAGACATTATACACATATGTTTCCATACAGTTTTCCCCCAATCCCATAAGTGTTATTATATTCCCATTTTACAAATGAAGTTGAAACTCTGAGAGGTTAAGTGATTTGTGCAAGGTAATACAGCTGGCAAATGGAAAAGTTTGTAGATAACCAAGAACTGTCTGACTCTCACACTTATGATTTTACTCACTGTACCTCTGACCTAAGGTCAACTAACTCCTATAATAAGCATTCTTTCAATCTCAGTTGCCTAGTGCAAGAAATTTTTATCACTGTTTACTTCATATCCAATGCAAGCTGATGAAAGAAGTTTTTACATAGTCATTGGGAGATCTTAATGCTTTCTATCTTCTGGCTCCAACCTCTTCTAAAGCTACAGAAATCCTTTCCATTCAGTTAGAAAATATAGGACATTTTATGGGTCAGTAGAAATGGTAGACATTACTTCTGCCAACCTCAATTGGCCAGAACTCAGCAGCATAACTAGAAAGTTGTCTGAAACTCAGAGGCTTAACTTGTGGACATATAATATTCTTTGTCACAATCCCAATGTACTCATAGCCTAAAAGATCCATATGTCATTCCTCTCACCTTCCTAGCTCTAGAGGAGTCAGATCTTCCTTCTGTGAAATATAGATGCAAGAATTTTAAAATTAGTACTGATAATAAAGTGGTAAAGACAATAGACACATCTAGAAAATTTTGGGTTTGGCTTCATGGTATTCTACATTTTGCCATGAATTGTGTAGTTTGTTTCATACAACTAGCAACTGAAGTCCACTACCAGCATTTCCTGAGTTGTCTGTAGGAACAAAGTGAGCTATAGATAATTCTAGGTCCTTAATTGAAATTATAATGTGACCCACCTTTGGGGCTTGGACATTGAGGTTCTTGTGGGAGGTGAAATCTAAGACAATAGATTATTTTATCTTGGTCTTGGAGAGGCCCTGCCTACTTGAGTTTAGGACATTCAGAAAACTAAGAACAGTAATATCATGACTGAAAATAACAGCTACCTGCCATATTTAATGTTGTTCTCCAAGATTAGTTAGCATCAGACGAGTGGTTACTGATGTGATCTGACTACTGTGTTTCTTTCAATTGTAGCTACACAAAGATGGGCTTAGAAAATGTATCTTCAGACGGAATGGGAGAATATTTATTTGCTTTCTACACCATGGATGTCTTGAAAGAAAGCTACACATGATAAATACAGAAATAGGGTACATAGCTATCTACTGGGTGGTAGTGGCCAGGTGTTCCTGACTCATAACAAGGTTGACATCCTAGCTGTGCATCCTGGCGTCCCTCAGAGTTTGATGAAGGAGCTGCAGGGAACTTGGCTCATAGAAGGCAGAGCAGAGCCCACGTGATGGGCACTGGTCCTACACCCTTAACAACTGTGGTGGCCTGATTTGATGTTTTTCCCGTATTTGTTCATGAATATAAGATCTGAATAACAGGTGCTAAAGACATGGGCAAGCCAATGGGATAGACCAATGATTTTGTTTAGTATACCCATTGTACTGTAAATATTTTCGCCCATCTCTCTGTACCTGTGAAAGAAATGACTGGTTAGGTGGCCAATTAAGAGTTTCACATATAAAAAAGGTTGGAGATATATCTGTTAGGCTCATACATGTCCAGTGTCAGACTTTGTGTTTAGTTGTTAATCAGGGAGGTGCTTCTCGTGGACCTAAAGGAGAGTGGCTCCAGAGGGGCAGAGTCATGTAATGAGGCTATGGGGTAAAGTCATCCAGGGCGGGCCATGACTGAAGCTTGCAAGCAGACAAACACCTCGTGGACTGACTGGGGGGCCTTGCTGAAGACATAATTGGTAGATAAAACTACCTCTTCTGAAGCATCCGTCTATCTTAGTGACAATTATTGAAAATAATAATAAAGCTCCAAGTACAGATCCTGACACACATAAGACACTCAGTGACTTATAACCATGGCTACCCTAACACAATATCTCTGAAGTGAAGAAAAAGAAAGAGGATATCCCTGGCAATACCTAGTGAAAGAACGATTTGCTTAAAGTACTAACAGTAGACAAATTACATCAGCACATAAGCAGAGCAAAGCAGTTGTTCGTGGGATTGGGAACCATGACGGTGAAGAGAGGCGCATGGATGGAGTGAGCTCAGAAAAGATACGGTGCTTCTATGCAAGAGGTAAAGCTAAGAAGCCTGGCTTTGGGGCCTCATTCTCAAAGCAGAGCCCTGTGCTCTGATGAGCATCAGTAGAATGCATGCGGGCCACAGAAGCCAGCTGAGCCACCAATCACCTTCAGAAAGAGTCCTGCAGGGATGACCACCCAGCTCAGAGCCAGACTCAGGCGGCAGGGAGAGGAACAAAGCCCAGAGAAGAGAGACAGTGAGCTAGAAGAAGAGCTTGCTCTACAGCTGGGCTCTCAACTTATCCTGCAGTCTCTCATGTACCAGTTAACAGGCAAGTGTGTGGTACCCACTTGTACAAGGCTTTGCACTAAATAATAGATGAAGAGAATTGTCAATAGCTACTCCTGTCCTCCCATACCCAGAGATACAATAACCATCAGAGAATTTTTTTTGTATGGAGCCCCCCAGCCAAAAGTTCAGATAGCAAACTCATGTTTTATCTTAATAACATAAAAGCCTATTCCCTCAAATTACCCATTAGAGGCAGGAGAAGGAAAAAAATCACCCTCCTGTAACTTTTAAAATCCAAACTGATTAATTTCTCAAATAAATAATTTAGATCATAGACATGAAATCACTTGGAAAAGGGTTCCTGCTTGAAGTAATTTTATTCTATACCTTTCAATGCCAGTGGATAACATTATCATCTCAGGAGGCCTACTGGTGCTGCCACATGATTTCCAGTATAATCAACCAGAGGATGAAAACAAAACCTACAGGGAGGGTAGGCCCCCTTCTAATTCTGAGGAGAACAGGACCTAGCCAGTGTAAGCTGCAGTCGGGTGGGTCCCTTCAACATAAGCAAATGGTTCTGGTAGCAGCAGCAGTAGTCGTAGTAGTAGTATAGTTATTATAACGATTGTTATCATTACTGGACAATGGAACATAGATTGTTTTGAAAAAACATCACCAGTTTCTCTTATACTTCACCTTTACAACTCTCTCTAGACACTGGAGATATGAAAAAAGGAAAACTCCACTGGGTTGCTATGAGTCATTTCTCGAAGTCTAACCTGAAAGCTGGTATCCACCAAACTTGATCTGAAGTCATGGTTACACCCGTTATTAGCTGTCTGACCTTGGGCAAGATGCCCACTCTTTTTAAGTCTCAGGGTTTTTTTTTTTCATCCAAAAAGAAAGAATAACAGTAACTATTCAGAAGAAAACTGTGAGGCTCAAATATATTTATATGCTTAGGGTATGCAGCATAGTTGATTATCTAGTGATAGCAAAATTACAAGATTAACAAGCTTTTCTTTCTAGCCTCAAGATCCTTTTCCTTAAAATCAAAGCATCTCACTAGCTTATCTGTTATAATCTCTATCAGGACTAGTGTGGGTTAAATTGCTGAATCTATTGCCATTTTACAGATGCAAAAACTGAGTCACAGCTCAGAAATAACAGTTCCAATGCTCTCCCAGTCCATTACCCTCATAACTAGTCTGTAAATACTTGATCCTGTTTTAATTTACAAGCCTACCAAAGGCCCGGCCATTTGAATGTTTGGCTGGAATGTTAATTATGGGAAATTCCAGCATCTGTGGCTTAGAGACAAGTTCTCATTTACTCTGTTCCCTGGCACTGCGATCCCTCTTGCTTGGCCTTCAGAACACCAACTTATTTTCCAAGGACCACGAAACTGAAGCCAGATGGCAGTGCCACCTGGTGCCTGCTGCCTCAGGCCCTTCCTACCATGCCAGCCCTTGGAGTGCCACCTCTGGCCTGGATCTCCAGTTCTTAGGTCTCCAAGGTGGCTCTGAAGAAAGCCTTCCTTTATACGACTTCCAGAAACACATACTAAACCTCTAGCTGGGCTTGGGCCACTGCTAACCAAGAACTGCAGGTTCACTTGTTCCCTATCAGATTAAACACCGCCCGCTCACTGGGAAGAAATCGTGTCTTTATTTGCCAGCACTTTGCTCTCCCTTCTCTGGTTCTATTGGAGATGGCATTCTGTGCACTGTAGTGGAGCATTTCACAGCTGACTGGGCCATTAACTTGTTTGATGCTCTGCCATGACAGAGCCCCACAGGAAATTTCTAGGGGGTCACCAAGCCTGGAGTTCTTCGAGGCAGCTGTGCACACCCTGAAATGGGTCTCCAATTTGCCTCTCTGGCGCCCAACTTCCTAACATGACAGATTAACCCAATTCACAGAAAGGCCTGGTCTGGTTCACAGTAGGCAGTGCTAGATGGCTGCTCATTGGATGGCATTTTGGGAAGACTGGGGTAGTGGGCATTCATAAGACACTGAGGGAAATGGATGGAAAGAATGCTTCAAATCCTCAGGATAGGCAGAAGGGAAGAGGAAAACCTCTTACCTCAACTCTCTGAGTCACTATGTTCCTGTAAGCAATGGTTTTGTGGGCCCTAGGGTCATCTCAGGGAGTAGGACTGTTTTATAGAACAGAGTCTCTAATGGTCCCTGGTGGGCTCACCTGTGGGGGAGCAGGCCTCAGGCAACTCACCCTCAGCTTCCTCCAGTGAAAGGAGCATGGAAGTCACAGCAGCTGTGTGGCTTTTGTTCCTGAATGAACTGAGTGGCCTGCGCTTTAAGAAACCACAAGATCTTGCGATGGCCACAGCCTGCTGGTGTGTGACTCTTGGCTTTTGGCACTGACAAAGGTGTCCAGTTTACCTTTGTTTTACAGAAAAAGAGGGAAGAGGAGGAGGAGAGAAATAAGAGGAAGAGAGGGAAGGGTAGAAAGTGGAGAAAAGCAAGGAGGGGGAAGGAGGGAGAGAGGAGGAAGAAGAGGAGAGAAGGGAGGGGAGGGCAGGTGAGGGGGCTTCAGGTATAAAAGGATTGTCTTTAGGTTGTGAGCTGAGGTAAGCACAAGAAAGGAGAGAACCCCTGGCTCACTGACCCCCCACCCCCACCCCGGGGTCACTCTGCCTGCTTTGTGCGTTGGCCTGAGACGCTCAGGTGAGCCCCTCTTCCCATCTTTCCTGCAGTGATCTCACCAGGAGAAAATGAAATTTGCTAGGACACCAGCCAGAGTCTTGGAAGCCCTCATTTTTTTCCTCCAAGTAGTCAATTCCCAGAGAGTAGAGCAATCTGCCTAGTGTAGCAGAAAGCCACGTCCATTTTTACTGGGAGCTATTTAGTACGTATTAGCAACATGCCAAACGCGACTCCGCGGTCCCCCGAGTCTTCCTCCCCACTTTGGACTGATTTACACTAAAACAATTACATTCTGGAGCTGCACTTCTGAAGCTCGCAGTGGCGGCCACCCCCGGGGACTCAGGGAGGAGCGCCAGCACCCCTTTGGCATGTCTAAGAGAAAGCGCCTTCAACGTCCCCACGGCTGGCCAGTTCGTGTCCAATTTGCAAGGCCCACATCCGGCTTCACCGCAGTTCCTGCACGTGCGGAAGAGGCGCTGCCAGCGGAGCCCTGGGAGCTCAGCCCTGGGAGCTCAGCCCTGGGAGCTCAGCCCTGGGAGCTCTCCGAAATGCAGCATTAGTCCACCGCCCCATTCCCACAGGTTTCCTGGGGGCTCTGGAGGACATGGCGCCAAGGTCCTGCACACCGCCACAGTCCTGAAGAGGAGGCTGCTCTCGTGAGCCTGAGCTTCTGCTCCCACCGTCGAAAATACGTGCTTGTCAAGAATCTTGTGAGCTCTGGGAGGCTGAGGTAGGAGGATCGTAAGTTTGAGTCAACCCGAGCACCTTAGCCTCTCAGAATTAGAAAGAACTGGACATGTAGCTCTTTGTGAATGCCCCGTACTGCACAGTACGCCATTTAACAGAATTGATTTTGTCATTCTCAGAGTCCTTATTCCAAATTTCCTTCTTGTAATAATCACATAATTTTGATGAGCATTATGTAAGCTGATGAAATATGAGTTCATAAAAAAAGTCAGGTTTCTATGAAAACTAAGTAAAATGAATTGGAAAGAATTGGTAAAGGCAGTTGCTAAAAAGAGCTGTCGGCTAATGAGGTGCTGGCAAGATAACTTTATGAGACTGGTCAAAATAGCAAAACTCTGCAGTGATTCTATGTTCGGATTGCTTCACAGGTTCCTCTAAGTTTGTCTTTTGGGTTAAAAGAACCTGCACTGATATTATTAATTTTAGCTCATGTTTGTGTCATATAATGCTTGCACTCATGGGATTATTAGGTACCCATTCTCCAGGATAGCTATAAACTGCAAGTGCTAAGAACATATATTAATAGAAGAAGGAAGGAAGGAAGGAAGGAAGGAAGGAAGGAAGGGAAGAAAAGGAAGGAAAGGAAGGAAGGAAACCAAGCAAGCAAGCAGAAGCTACACTGGAAAACCCAATTATTGAGTCATGGATGTGGTATGTACAAGATGACTGTGGGACTCCCAGCCCTGTGTCCTTCATCAAAAAAAAAAAAAAAAAAAGCTTTAGAATTAAATAATAATAATAATTTTTTGGTCCTTAATCAAAAAAAAATTCTGAGGATGAAGTAATAATAATAATAATAATAATAATAATAATAATAATAATAATAATGCAAATCTGGTGAATAGCATTAAATTTATTTGTTTAAAGAAAATAAAAATATTTAAGATAAAAATGAGTGCTTACTTAGGACTCCCTCTGGCTGAATTTTTTTATTATTTATTTATTTATTTGGTCCAGGCTTTCACTACACAGGTTGGACTCAGAGTGATACTCCTGTTTCAGCCTCCTCAGCCCTGGGGTTACAAAGGTGTACCACCACACCCAGTTTTGGTGGCTGGTACTGTGTGCCCGGGGTTCCAGGGCCGGCACAGCATGTGGTACCAGGGACCAGACCTGAGTCCTTACGCTTGCCAGGCAGGCACTTAGACTCCCGGGCTATCCCCCTAGACCTCAAGCTTAATTTTTTAAAGGTAACCAATTAACAGTATAAAAAGGAGGTTTCTATTCTACTAGGAGATAAATACACAATTTATCCCAAGAGGGAATTAAACAGTAGAATACACCACCATCAAATTATACTTTTTAGACTTCCATTTGTTTATTTGTTGAGTTAATTCATACATTCGGACCCTTAAGAAAGGAACCAACTTTCCTTTTGGAGGCGCATGGTGGAAAGATGGCAGTACAGATTTCTAAGAAGAGAAAGTTTGTCACTGGTGGTGTCTTCAAAGCTGAACTGAATGAGTTCCTTACTAGGGAGCTGGCTGAAGATTGGTACTGCAGCGTTGAAGTCCGAGTTACACACACCAGGACAGAAATCATTACTTTAGCCAGGAGGACACAGAATGTTCTTGGTGAGAAGGGCCGGAGGATCCTCCAGAAGAGGTTTGGCTTCCCTGACGGCAGTGTAGAGCTTCATGCTGAAAAGGCGGCAACGAGCGGTCCCTGTGCCATTGCCCAGGCGGCATCTCTGCGTCACGAACTCCTAGGAGGGCTCGCTGCACGGAGGGCCCGCTGTGGTGTGCTGCGGTGCATCACGGAGAGTAGAGCCAAGGGCCGTGAGGTCATGGTGTCTGGGAAACTCCGAGGACAGAGGGCTAAGTCCATGAAGTTTGGGGATGACCTGATGACCCTGTGAACTACTATGTTGACCCTGCTGTGTGCCATGTGTTGCTCAGACAGGGTGTGCTGGGTATCGAAGTAAAGATCACGCTGCCTGGGATCCCAGTGGTAAGATCGGTCCCAAGAAGCCTCTGCCTGACCATATGAGCAGTGTGGAACCCAAAGATGGGATCCTGCCCACCACGCCCATCTCAGAGCAGAAGGCGGGAAGCCAGAACCGCCGGCCATACCCCAGCCAGTCCCTACCGCATAACAGGGTGCTCCTGGCAGCAGTATCTGAAAATGGAGGCTGTGATGTGGAGACATTTAATAAATCTCGCACAAAGAAAGAAAGAAAGAAAGAAAGAAAGAAAGAAAGAAAGAAAGAAAGAAAGAAAGAAAGAAAGAAAAGAGAAGGAAGGAAGGAAGGAAGGAAGGAAGGAAGGAAGGAAGGAAGGAGAAGTGTGCCCTGGAGCAGGGTGGGTGGCAACACCAGCCAGGCTCACTTTCTTGGGGTCCTGTCTCAGCCTGAATTGGCATCTTCACCCCTGCTACCAACCCAGCCAGACCCCCTCCTCCGCCCCACGCCACTGTGGCCCCATGACTTCTCTGCTCTCTCCTTCCCTACAGCGCTCCTCCTGACTCAGCCTTCACATCTCATCTGCCACCTCCTGCTCAGAACTTGCCCTGGCCTCCCAGGGAGTACTAACCTCTCCCTTCTCCCCCCAAAATCTTTGCTTATTGCTCTTTCAAAGACTATATTGTCATGTTCTAACCTCGGTGCTTAGCTTGTCTTTGAGTTCAGCCTTTTTCTAATTTGCAAGGCTACATAAGTCAATGCATTAGTCAGGGTTTTACTAGAGAACAGATGTAAGATGAGACATACAAATGTACAAAGAAGGGCCAGCTAGATAGCTCAGTGGACTAAAGCACCTACTTAGGCAGAGTGCAGCCACCAGGGTCCAATCCTGGGCTTGCCATCCTGGGGGCTCAGCCCCCAGGATGTTCTGAGACTTTGATTGAGACTGGGCATGGTGGTGCACACCTGTTATCTCAGTGCCTAGAACACTGAAAACAGGAGGATCAGTACGAGTCTGATCTACATAGTGAGACCCTGTAGACCCTGTACTAAATAAATTTTTTAAAAATGTATGAGGAATTACAAGATAGAATCCAACATGGCAGCATGCACCTCTAGCTGCAGAGGGCATCTAGAGCTCACTGCAGTGCACCGTGCAAGTCCGTATCAGGAGACTGACAGGTCTGTGATGAAAGGCTGAAGAGTCTAGGAGCCAGAAGATGACATCCAAGCTGAAGGCGAAGACTGGAGATCCCCTGAACAGGAGCTCTGTCAGCCGGGTGTGGTGGTGCACGCTTGTAATCCCAGCACTTGGAAGGCTGAAGCAGGAGGATCCGTGTGAGTTCAAGACCAGCCTGGGCTACAAAAGTGAGCTCAAGGCCAGCCTGAACTGCATGGTGAGATCCTGTCTCAAAAAGACAAAAAAAAAGGAGCTCTGTCTTTCCTCATTTCCCCTTTATAACACCCAAGCAATGAGCCACTCTAGGGTGGGCCTTGCCTACCCTAGGATGCAGAATTACTGAACCTATTTAGTTAACTTCTAAATTTCTCAAGTTGACACAATCGATTTTGTAGTATGTGTGTGGCCGAAGCGAGTGCTCAAGTTGACACTGTTGATCAACAATTAGTCAATGACCAAGACCCATGTGTTTGGCCTCTCCTGAGGTCTTATGCATAAATTCCATCTCATTCATTGATTACTAAAACTTCTGCATTAAAGATTAGCTAAGCACAGGATCAAGAAAAAAATACTTGTTGATAGATTATAAATGTTTCTCCTTATCCCTGGGAAATATTTTGAATAAACTATGCAATCTTCAAAGCATCTTTTATTCACCAGCTAGTTTGCAAGTTATACAATGCAATCTGCTTAAAGGGGAATTCTTTGGAAGTTTTATTTGTTTGGGAACCTTGTATTCTACAGAGATTTTCCTTCCTGCTGAAAAACATCTGGATATAAAATGAAAGAAATTAAGTTTTTCCTCATATTTCTAGAAATATTATTCTTCCAGGGATTTAGTTTATTCTCACATGCCTAGAATGGAGAAGTAAGGGACTATGAAACATACAAGGAGATTTCAGAATTTGTAAGTATCATTCCCCAGTTGCATTGCAAGGGTTGCGAATCTGTCTTGACATAACCTAGGTAACTCTAAATGTAAATAACCTAAGCAGTTACCCAAGATAGCCAGGATTCCGAGTCATTGTAGCCTTTAACCCCATGAGCCAAATACCTTCTCAAAAGCTCAAAATAGGGCTGGCCAGATAGCTCTGCTTACGCAGAGTGCAGCAGCCTGGGTTCAATCCCCAACCTGCAGTGCTGGCCCTGTCCCTGGGGCACAACTTGGTGTGGTGGGTATGCGCCTGTAATCCCAGCACTTGGGAGGCTGAAAACAGGAGGATCACTATGAGTCCCATCTACGTAGTGAGACTGTGTAGACCCTGTAGAACCTGTACCAAAAAAAAAAAAAAAAAGCTCGAAATTGCTTCTTCTGTGCCACAATCTTTCCCATGGATAATAACTCAGGAGTGCCCTTGCTGTGGAAAGTGAGCCTTGTGGGTACCATGCTGATTCAGGTCATGGCTACATAACTTGTCTGGTGCCCATCACTGAGCACCACTGCCTCGCGGGAGGAAGTTTACCTGCCTTCTGATGTCTGTTTCTCTCTTTATTTATAATCAGTTCATTGAAGTGCTGGGGATGGAACCCATGACCTTGCACATACAAGGAGAGCACTCTACCACTGATCTAGAGCCCCTGAAAAATGGAAAGGTCACAGGTCAGGGCTCAGGCATCCCAGGCTGACATTCACTCTGCTCTCTGTGTAGCAAGGACCTCAAATGGGCAGCGCTTTGTTTCCCTTTTCTGCTAAATGGGGAAAAGAATACACACAGAGCTGCGATGGGAGGTGAGTGCAATGTGGGTAGCGTGTCTTGTGGAGTATTGCTCTGCAGGAACAAACTGGTTCCTTCCTTGGATCCGTACGTTTTCCATACTCAACTCATTTGAGCTTCCTAAGCTCTTATAGAGAGGTCAGGCAAATACTACAGGGTGAACTGCATGAAATGGCTAATAGTTGACCATTTTTCCTTATTTATGGTTCTACCAAATACTATCTGCATATAGGAAAACAACAAAATTCAGAGCCTAGCAGTAGTTGTTTTCTAGGGCAATTGTGTTCTCTCAACAGCTCTATCACCAAAGATTTTGCTGTTCAAAATGGAAAACACAAACATATCAAAAACAAACAAATCATAGAAGGCAAAGATCGGGAGTAAAAATTTAACCAAATAAACACATATGGCTAATAAAATTAAAAGCTTTACAAGCTCACCAATATTCAAAGTATTGACTGAGACAAAAAGTAAGTACTGTCCTCATCATGTTAGCAATTTTTCATGTCACTTCTCAGTGCTGAAGAAGGTACAGGGGAGTGTGTACGCTCACATATTCTTGGTGGAAGTATAAAGCAGTGTCATTTTTCTTAAATATGTGTAAAAGTCCCAATTCAAAGTCAGTGACCTGGAATTTATCTAAAATCATACTCTATGAGTTAGAAAATAAAATACAAGTATTACAGTATTATTTATAATATAAATTATTAAGGATTTAAATACCCAATGAAGTGAATTAAATCAGTCTAATAAGACCTATATATAATATGTACACTGTGCCCATTAAAAATCATTTCTTAGAAGATTAATTATGTGAGAAATATTGCATATCATGTTAGGTAAATGAATGATTTAAATATAATTTCAATTTTGCAATTAATTATGCATTCATATCACATGCCCATGCATTTTTAAAATCCTGTAGAAAAATTAGAACAATTCTAATCATTATTCCCATTGGGATAAGAACTGTAGGATTTTTCTTCCTCCTTCATATTTTTTTCTTGATTTTCCTTTATGAATGTATACTTATCATCAGGGGTTTTTTTGCAAAACATTAATGTTTTTAAATTGAAAGTTTTCTTTAAATAGAAGAAACAATTTTTCAAAAGAACAAAAAATAATCACAGTGTTCACACATCATTTTACCAGATGAAACACTATTTTGAAGTACTAATATGTCTAAAAATTATGCTAAAATTTACATCAAAAGCAGAGGTGCCGAGCCTGATTCCATCCATCCTCAGGACACAACGGAAGCTGACTCAGCAGTCAGCAGGGCACGTAACGGTAGGGATTAGCCCAGATGTGGCCTTGCACTACTCTGGCAGACTGACGTTGTGCTATCAGGGAGTTGAACATAAGGGACCCGGACTCAACCACTGAAACATCAGAGCAGATCACAGGGTTTGGGAAACTGTGAGTACAGGATAGAAATGACTTGTATTGCACATATCCGTGGAACAGGAATGGCAAATGCTCTTCATTTCTCATGGCTGGGTAGTTGGGGTTTTTATTCATTTGTTTGTTTTTGTTTTTGTTTTTGTTTCTAAGGCGGTTTCTATTGTGAACATTTTAAAAAATCCCTTTTTATCCCATTCCTATGTATAAGTGTTTTGGTCTGTGCAGTCCAAATGAGGCTGCCATAACTGGAAACACAGAGCAGGGCCTTTGCGCTGACCTCAGCCTTGTTGATGGAACCCGCCACACTTTCGGGCTGCAGATGGGCTCAGAGGTGAGAGCTTGGATTGGGTAGACCATTTGTCAGCTTTCTGTTTCCTGTGATAAAATACCTGGAGAAGTCAACTTAGAAGAGGAAAGATTTACTGTGGCTCCTGGTTTTAGAGGTTTCATGGTCAGCTGCCCCCCTACTTCTAGGCCTAGTGGGACAGAAGCAACATGGAGGGCAAAGGACATGCAGAAGAGAACCCACTCACCTGCTCCCCATGAGGCCATCAGGAATGGTGGTGAGGTGCCAAGGATAAGGGAGGCTCTCAGGGCACAGCCCATGGCCCCACCCCTAAACCTCCATTCCTTCCCAATAATGCTACCAAACTGAGAATGCATCAATAAATTGATCCCCAGATGAAGTTAGCACCCTCATGATCCAACCACCTTCCCAAAGGTGATTCCCTTTGAATAGGTGACAATGTTAGGGAGACACTGTAGATCCAAACATTAACTCAGACCACCAATCAATATTTCCTGATCTTTTACCAGAGTTCTTTGTAATCATAATGACATGGGGCTACCAGTAGCCATCTTGCTTCCTGAGGGAGAGCGATCACCTGAGAGGTAAGCTGCCTGAAGTCGTGCGGCCACACAGAGTAAAGAGATGATGAGCAATGGAAGCAGCCTGTCCTGAAGTTAGCCGGTGCTCATGAGCATCTCGGAGAGTGGAGCAAATTGATACTTTTTCCTTAATGAAAAAGAAGTATTACCCAGCCATGTGTCCCCAGCAAGTAAAATATTCTTGATTAACATGACTTTTCCCTTCTTCTCTCTTTTTAGTATTGTGACTAATACACTTAGATATGATTTGATCTCCTCCTGCATTAAAGTAGCCCCTGTCCCCAAGAGAAGTAGCAGGCATAGACAATACTGTAAATTTTACAATTCATATCCTCTAGCTATTAAAATAATGACATCTAGAGGAGTAAACAGATGCAAGAAAGTAGGGGGAAAGAATTTGACCATAAAACCATAGGTCAAAATTATCTTTATTGTCTCATATGTCCATCCCAGATTTTTAAGTAAATCAGACAGAAAGTTAAAGCCATATCATAGGGATTAATGAAATGCATGCTCCTTGAAAAATAGTGGTCAAACAGGAAAGAGAATAGAGGAATTCTAGAACACTCGTGATCTCTGTCCACCTCTTACTCCTGGACACACACTTCTCAGTTTCCCTTGAGGTTAGATGCAGTGCTGTGTCTAGGTCCAGCTTTTAGAATGGGAGTAGAAATGAATTTCACTTATTTATTCCACAGTTATTTTTGGACTTCTAAAATAGAGACCAGTGGGGAGTTAAGACTTAGAAAAGAGGTAAAGGACCTCTTTAATTTTTCAGAACTTTGACACAAAGGATTAAGGTGTCATTACTTTAACTCAAAGGTGATGGGAAAGAGTTTGTCTGTATCACTTCCTCCATGGTCAAAGATGTTCCTAGAACACGGTAGGATGAAGTTTAGATTCAAGCCTGCAAGAGCCACTGAAGGAGAGAGAGGGTCTGATAAACATGAGCATGAACTGTGTGCACAACCACTATCCCTGTGGTCAGTCACCTCTACTAAAGAACAAAGCCTATACTCAGTCACACAGAGCCAACCAGCAAAGAGACACTAGCACCATGAAGGTTATGAAGACACTCTTCCCCTATAACAAAGGTGTATATAGAACCTCTAGGAGCTCAGAGAAAAGCCTGAAACTTCCAAGGAGGCTTAACAAGAGAGCAGAGATTTGGGTGGATCTTAAATCCACAGAGGGGTGGTGAGCACCATGAGGCTTTCCAACAACAGAGGAAAAGTCTGGAGGCACAAGGAGTATGCCAAGGGCAGACCACAGCCAGGACATCTGTGGGCCTGGAACAGAAATGAGCTCCCTAGAGTAATGGAGAGAAAGAACTAAGGCACATGCTAGACATGTCAGGCTTTCCATTTATAAGCTTATGTTATAGTAAATTTGGCCAGAAAGATAAGGTGACTGAGAGAGTACCCATGGATAGGACCCACAGGTATTCATTCATTCAGCAACGTTTTCTTAAGCTGTGCTGTGCCAGGTACTATTCTAGATGTTTCAAGCAAACCAAAGAAACTTGTCATTCAGGTGATGAACAAGTCACAGTAAATATGATAAGAAATCTATATAACAAGGTAGATCATAAGCCAGAAAACAGTCAGGAATGCTGAGGTTGGGAACAGGTCAGCTGCTATTCGGGCAAGGCTGGTCAAGACCTTGAGGAATAAGCTTCGAGTAAAACTCAAAGCAAAGGAGTCAACAAGCAGACACCTTGGAGAAGGGCATCTTACAGAAGAAAAGATGCTGTAAGGTTGGAGGACAAGGAGGAGGCCAGGAAGTCTGGGGATCAGTAGGCAAAGGAAGAGACATAGGAGATGAGGCCGGGAACCTGCTGAGTGACTGGAGCACATGAAGTCACACAGGCTGCTTTGGCCATCACTGTGCATACACTGGGGCAAGCTGACCCTGCACTGGTCCAGCATAGAGTCAGGCAGCGTAAACGCTGGTGGGAAGGGAAACACTGTACCAATGTTCTGAGAAGAGGGGACACCGCATTGCTCAGACAGAGGGATTCCTTCCAACAGGGGCAGCGGGTTCATCTGTAGGGACAGGCTACCAGGTAGAGCCCGCAGAACAGACAGGAGTAGGAGGGAACGTGGGGCAACAAGCCATGGACTTTCTCCTGACTGCTTCATTTTTCTTAATGAAATGGAAAGTAAGGTCATTAGCTGACGGTGAGAATAGAGGGAGGAAATTAGGCAACTGGGAGAATGAAGGGAGCGAGAGCTAATGGACTGTAGCACTAATGTCTGGCAGCACTAGGACCAACTTAAGATCCATGGGCACGAATGGAAAGAGAGGCCAGTCTGTGCACCTTTCTGTTTTCTCCAGTTGCGTTCACTACACAAATAGAACTGAATTTGACCAACAGGGCTGTTTTCACCAGATGAGTCTGAGAAAACAAGAAGGAAAAGAGCACCAGGAGGTTATGACAGCATGTGTTAAGGAAGACTGAGTGTGAATTTAAGCCTAATAAAGAGAATGAAGATGTTAAAGCGATGGGTTGATGAGAGTGAAAAGGTAGAAGTGTTATGGAACCTGGTACCAAACCGAATGGACAATGCTCTGCAGCACAGAGTTAAAAAGTAACCAACTTTACTATGTCAGCAGGCTGATGGAGGATCACTCCCAAAGCATCACCCCAGAGTCAGCTTTGGGCTTAGTTTCCATAGGTTTTGCAAGTGAGGGGATACAAAGGCTTAAAAGTGTGATGAATTTGTATTGGGTATCATCAGTGATTCTTTGTTGCTGAGCAGAAAGTCCTTCAAGCAAGTTAGCAAACAGGGCAGGTGTGGGGATGAGAAAGGCCTGGTTGTATGGCTGCACGTCATGACCCTGAGCTGCATCAGGTCGGTCAGCGCTGGTGTGCAGCTGAGTGTCGTCAGTCAAGGCTGAGTGAGTCTAGCAAACAAGCTATGTAGTGGGCTGCATGGTTTCATTTTGTCCTAATCTAGTGTCAGACTACGAGTCGATTTTTATATTTTTTAAATTTCCTTCACAGAAGAACCAGTAATGCACCATCCTGATGGCCAAAGGATCATTCAGCCTGCAGTGGTAAGAGAATGAGCAGGCAGGAGCTGAGTGTGAGAGCCCTAATTCGAGGCTATAGAAGAGCTATCATTGTTCATGGTCACAAGGCTAAGTAGTGTGTGGCTGAAGAGGGGTCAGATAGCCAAAGAGGCTTCATCTGATAAAGTACCGCTGGAGATGAATATCCATGGATTCTTGGTACCTAAAACCATGTGAAGGTGGCGAATTCCAACTAAGTGGAAAGAAAAGATGACGTGGAGGAGCTCAAAGCCAAAGGGAGAATAAAACTGGACAGAAATGGGCCGAGAAGAGAGGACGACAATTGACGGGAAACTGGAGCACACAGAGAAGCACCTTGAAGAAGAGGAAGCATGCCGGCGGAATCGGAGCCCTTAGAAAGGTCAGATAAGGTCAGGACTAAATATTGCCTATCCGATTCAACAATGAGGACCTCATCGCAGATTAAGTAACAACTGGTGGAGTGAGGAGTGGGGAGGAGGCAGAAAAATGGAAGCGGCTGTGTGGACCTCATTCTCTTTGAAAAAGCTCCGGAGCAAGTCAAACCAGTTGTTAAACTCTATCTGCTAGTTAGTCCCCTATGGCTATCACCTGAGCCTACTGACAGGCCCTTCCCTGGAAATGAAAAGAAAAATACAAAAATGACTTTGTTGCTTTAAATCATGCAGATCAGTGTGCACACATCTGTAACACACTGTTGTCAAGACAACTGACAAAACCTCAAAAACCCATCCCTCACTCCATTCATCTATCACCTTGTTCTGTGCCTGTGGGCGCCTGCCTTTTCTCTCTGTTGCTGTAAGATAACCTTAATTTAGATGAGGACCTGCTCATTTCAGACCCGGTGAAGCCATTATCATTTGTGGATTGGACTGTGCCTGTCTGAGGAGGCAGTAGTGGTGCAATTCTGAGGTAGTACACAAAACGGAGGGATGGCAATGATCCTACACATTGGATGGCCGGGTCACAGTCCCCACTGGGACACAGATGGCTCACAAAATTCAGCCATTCATTGAAACAGACTTCTTCCAAAGGCCCACTGCTCTCTTATTGGGAAAATGAGGATAAAAATAAGAACCGCCCCCCCATCCCAGGATTGTTGTGCAATATATTGTTTAAGATGACAAAGTATCCTGAGAGAATCCAGGCCTTATATATGATCTTTTAGTTATTCTAACTGTTATAAAACTTCCTGAGCATTGGCTGGGTTTAAACTGTAAAAAGGAAAACATAGTCTATCTAATTACTGACAAAGGCAAGAGGGTGACTTCATGATGTTTGATAGAATTACTCTTTCAATTTAAATGATAACAAACACAATCACTAACATTGGATCTAAGTCTGGGGCAGACAAGGAATCCTAAGGAATTCAGAAGCACAGTCAACCTCCATATGCTGGACCAGCTCTGCCATGTTGATCCTCTGGCGCAAGGCCTGTTTTGCTTTGGAAGCCCAATTTAGAAAATACAAAAGTATTGGTCCAAAATTCTGGGGGCCAGAATGCATTGGGATTAATAACAAGAGTTCTGCTGTCTCATCTGGGCCTCACTGCCACCCCAGGAGAAAACAAGATACACTCTACAGTTGGGAAAACTGAGGCTTAGAGAGGGGAGCTCTTGCCAGAGTCACAAGTCACATTAGTTTTCTGTAGATGAATGACAAAGAGTCACAAACTTGGTGGCTTAACCCATTGGGAGTTTGTTATCATGTCATAGGGAAGCTCAGACTTCCCACATCAATCTCATTATGCTATCAGGCATCAGCAGGGCTGGTTCCCTTAGGGCCTGAGAGAGCGTCTGTGTCCTGGCTTCTCCCAGAGGGATGCTGTCCTCACTGTTCGCTCCATGGCCCAGACCGTCTCCCCTTTTCCTCCCGTATCTGTCACCATTTTGCCTCCTCTTTTCCTGTAGACAGATTTCCCTCTGCCTTCCCATTATAAGAACACTTGAAATTACATGTAGGCCCCACCTGATAATCCAGTATAATCCCCCATCTCAAGATCCTTAACTTAATTACGTTTGTAAAGTCCCTTTTGCCACACAAGGTAACACTCACACTTTCCAGGGATTAGAGGCAGATGTCTTGGGGGTTCATTACTGAGGCTGCACGTACATCGAGTACACAGCAAGAGTTCTCTATTCCCTGGTGTGACATGTCCACTAACTGTTCCTTTCTTTGGAGTTTACAACACAAACTAAAAGGACGCTTGTACTTTATCATCTGAGGCTCAGTGGAGGGAGGGGCGTGCTTTCGGAGCGCACTTCTGCAGGTGAATCGCAGGGACAAGGCGAGCCTCGCGCCAGCCACTGACCGTCACCCTTCCCCGTCCTGGGTGTGCTGCACCTTGCTCAGTGACCCCACATTGGAGCCATTGGATCCTTTTGTCCACATACATCTTCTTTCCCCTTTGTCACTGAGTTTCATGTGCTTTCCTGCCCCATCTCTTCTCAGCCAACTCCATGGGCCGATCCTTGCCTCTGACCCCCATTCAGTACCATCTGCAGTTTTCATTAATGTTCTGTTTACTCCTTGGAAATTCTAGTCATTAATGGCATCTTTACCTTTTCATTGCAAATTGCAAAGACCTTTCCCAGGCCACAAAATGGTCCATTAGAGAAACGTAAAGGAAAAGCAACCGCAGGAACGAAGACTGAACACGCAGTTCTTTTGGGGAAGTCAATTTGAAATCCACTTGTTCTAGTTGGCCCAGTTTTTCCTCTCACTCACTCACCAAGATTAAAATCTAAAGGAACATTCCAGATGACTCAGGCTGAGGGTAGGACTGTTCCTGCTGCCTACGGGTGGGCTGCCCCACAAGTACCAAGCTCTTGAGCCTGAGGCCACCTCTGTATCCTGCACCTGTGCATCCATTCCCTTCCAGAATCACTCGCCACCTTGTTCCAGGTAGCTCACCCTCAGGGATGAGGGCATTAACTCCATCGGTAGATGAGACAGTAGTATAAATGATCCAAAGTCACATACCTATAAATGTAGAGTCAGGATTAGAACCTAAGTCTATTTGACTCCCATCGCCACTCGAGAGATCCTCTTAGGGATGCAGTGCAACCCAGAGTCTTGAATAAAACATAAAATAGGCAAGCAAGAAATAACACTTGAGACACGAGGATGACATTCATAGCCAGCCTGCTCTTACCTCAAGTGTGTTTGGCTTATAAAATTACACTTGCTAACCTGACTGATTTAGATAATGTACTGTGAAGGTTAGTCTACATTGTCACTGTGACTGGGTGGAGAAACACCTAGGAAATCAGTAAAGCACACCTCTGGGTGTGACTGTGAGGGTGTTTCCAGAAAGATTAACATATAGGACAGCAAACTCCAGGAAGAGACTGGCCCTGAATTCAGCGGGCAAAACCAGCCTGTCAGGAGGGGGCCAGAGTGAAGCAAAAGCTGAAAAAGGAAGAAGCTTGTCAGTACATTCTTTGTCTCTATCTCTCTGTGTGTTTCTTTCTATTACTGTCTCTGTCTCTCTGTCCCTGTTTGTCTCTTCTGTCTCCTCTGCCTGTCTGCTGTCTGTCTGTCTGTTTATCTGTCTGTCTTTTTATCTCTCTGTCTCTGTATCTCTCTCTTGCTCTCTCTCTGTCTCTTGTCTCTCTTTCTCTCTCTCTCTCTCTCTCTCTCTCTCTCTCTCTCTCTCTCTCTCCTGCCTACCACAAAGTGAGCAGCTCTGCTCTACCCATCCCAGCACCATGATGCTCCACCTCATTTTAGACCCATTGGCAATGGCACCAGCTGACCATGGTCTGAAACCATGACCTAAAATAAACCTCTCCTACCTTAAATTGATTTATATCAGATATTTCGTCCTAATAACACAATGCTAACTCATGCTCCTTTAAAAGTTTTCCTCTGCCTCTTCATTTCCTAGTACCTGAGCCTCTTAACTCCTCCATAATTTGTCTTTGGTTGAACATTTAGAGTTGTTTTCATTTGCTTTCCACATGCCATTCTCCAAGGCCAAGGCCGAGCAGAGCATGGTCACAGAAGGCTTCCTGGCTGTGTCCTCACCATGCTTCCATGCTTTTTCCTTCTCCCCTTTGGACACGTGATCAAGAAGCCCACTTGGGTCAGTGCGCTTTCCTGGGTTCACATTACAGGCGATTTCCAAGGCCTTGTCAGCTCTCTGGATACCTGAGTTTTATGCATAACAGCAATGGATCATTAGTCCAATTAAGTCTGCAGCCACTTCAGCAGCTTCTATAGGAGGAGACAGAGCACAATATGTAATTTCAGCTTTTCTTGTGAGGATTTTCAATCCTCTCATGAACTAAATCATTTTATCAGTTTTTTTAATTTTTTTTTTACATGTCCCATTAAACTACAGAACTGGAACATACTCATGAATGGTTTCTTTCTGCTTTAACTCAAGGAGTTCCTGACATAACAAAAACTGGTAATTAACTGGCTCGGAGACTTTTACAATAGCCTCTTTAAATACGTTCCAGGGCGCAGCACAGGCAGTCGGGCTCTACATTGCTGATAGCGGCAATGCGTCCTCTATTAAACAAGCAATCACTTCACCCTGTTGCCCCCCCCACTCTTTGCCACACTCTCGTTCTGCTTGGGTATGCCCACCTCTCTCCAGTTTCTTGCCTTAGGAAAGTTGTTGGCTGCATGTGTGACTCTGCCCTCTCTGCTCCCAGCTGGGCTGGCTCTTTATTCCCTAAAAACTGTCTCACCAGCTTCACAGAGCCAGGGCTCTGGGTTCCTGAGGTTCATTTTAAATATAGATGCAAGATCTCAAGCAAGTGGAATGTCACCTTGACTCTCACAGCAAGGAGCTGTGAACTCTGATGTTACTCCACTTCCATTTTCTACTACTAGCCTCAAAAGAGGCACGGCCAACTTCTTTCTGGAATAATCCAGCCATTTCCCTAAATTGGCACTACAGCTTCATAACTGGTTTGCCCACTTTCACATGTGCCCACCCCCAGCTTCTTTTCCACAGGGCAGCTAAAGTGCTCATTGAAAGTGCGGGTGTGTCTCTCCCTAGGGCTCCCATTGTTTGCAGAATTACTCTAATTCCTTAATAGAGCCAACATAATCTGAAACATGCCTGCCCAGCCACACTCATCTCTTTCTGCTGTCCTCAGTCACCATCTCCCTGCCTGCCTTTTGCTTCACAGTCAAGTCTCTCCTGATCTGTCTTGGCATCAGCTATTCCCACCCTGTGCCAAGTTGGTCTCCATGTGGCCGATTCCTTCTTGCTCAGATCTGAACTCAGAAGTCACCTCTTCTGGAAGCTGTTTCTGACCACCAAATGTTCAGGCATGTGCACGCATATGAGCGTGCATGCACACACACACACACACACACACACACGCACGCATGCACGCGCACACACACACACCATTCACTTTTATTTCTTCGTAGCAATCTTCCTCTACAAGAATTGCTCCAATCCTTTGCTTATGCAGAACTGCATCTCTCCCAAAGAATGTAAGCCCCTCTTGGGCGGGGACCAATTACTCATTGGCACATCTACCACATTTGGCAGGTAGGTGCTCAGGAAATAACTCTTTAAAAAGGTCTTTGTGAAAGACCAAGCATACATGCTAAAATGACACCAGTGACCAAGACCTTTCCCTCTGGTCACCACAGGGCAGCTAAATTGCTCATTGAAGTCTAGAGGTAGAAACACAGGAAAATGTCGTTTGAACTCAAGCACACTTTACCAGGGCAATGGTGGTGTGTCACAGGACTGCTTCCATGGTGACATGGAGCAAGGGCCCTGCCCTCAAGTCAAACCAGCCTGGCATGCCCCAATCAGGGATAAATGATTGGCAGAGATTTGGTACTGAGTCAGAGTGACTGGACCTTGAAATTAAACACCAAAAACCACACTGAAAAGAAGGCAGTTCCTGGTTAAATGCACCAACCCTGTTACTACCTCACCCTGCTGTGCAAATTTATTAAAGCAGTCTCCAAATAAACAAGTCCTAAAACTAATCAGGAAGTGGAAAAACATAAAAATAATCCCCAGCCCACAACACACACCCATGAAAACAAGAAATAAAGAAAAATGTTCTATATAAAACCCACAGGGCCAAGCTCTGTCCTCAATTAGTGGTATGGGCTGCCAACTGAAGTCAATGGAGGTTTTCAGTCTAATAATAGAGGCAGGATTTGGGCCACACCACTATTGCGCTCACTTTTAGGTAATAAATCAGGACTGTCAAGTGGGTGTGTGCTGGCTCCGTGGCCTGGTGATTAAAGTGAGCAGCACTGTCTTCCCTGTTGAGATGCACTGGAGCTCATGGCGGCCAAGAGGAGTGCTGCAGGAAGAGACCACCCTGCAGGCAGCATCAGCACCACTGGCAGGAGGGTGGGACTCTTCCAGCCAGGCTTATGCCTTGCCCAGAACTGGCTGCCTGTCTTAGTTACTTTTGACTTGTTGCTGGGACAAATACCCGACACTCAAAATGAAGGAAGGAAAGGTTTATTTAGCTCACAGTTGCTGGAGGTTTCAGTCCATATTTGGCTGGCCCAAGGCTGAGTGGAACAGGGCAGAGAGCATCCAGTTCATGGCAATGGAACAGCAACAATCATGATAGAGGCAACAGACCAACCAGAGCGCAGAGAACAGCAACCAACGTCTGTCTCTCTGCCTCTCTTTATATTACATTCAGGCTCTCTGCCTTAGCCTGTCCATCTTAGGCCACACCAACAATCCCAGACATACTCAGACCAATAACCCCATCAGTACTAAAACACATAATCCCAGTGGATCAAGAGTCAAGTAATGCCAGCAGTACTCAGACCCATAGTCCCATCAGTACTTAAACACATAATCCCAGTGCATCATGACTCAAGTCTCAAACTCTAGAAGTCCCCGTCCCATGATTGCATGAAGTTTTGGGGGTACAACTAGACATAAACCATAACACTGCCTAAGAAAATGTCCCTTCATCATTTTATCATTTTGGAATGGTGACAATGGAGCACTGACACCTACTCAAGGCCCTTCTGAGCTCAAGGTCCTGTGTAGCTGCACAGGTGCACTGCTATGAAGCCAGCTGAGGGTAGGAATAATCCAGGCAGGAAGCTGCAGTTCAACCTTAGAGCTCTCTCTACCAGAGTCACACTGACAAATTTTTGGATAATTCTTATGTGCTGGAAATTCTCTACAACACACCATGTGATAAGAAGCTAGTCTTGCCCATTTTATTTTGTTTTTATTCAGTCATTTAGTTCTAATTTGGGGCCTCAAACCAAAGCCTTGAACATGCCGAGCATATTCTCTACCACTGAGCTGTACCCCAACCCATACCATATTTTGATGTGGAAGAAGCTGAGCTACCCAAGGACTTGCAGCTTGTGAGTGACTGAGCCCAGAGCCACACCAGGGTGGTCTCCACTCTGCTGCCTCTCACCATGTCAGCCAGGGAACCCCTCATCCTGTGTTTGTATTGTTCTGACCAGCCTCTCCTCCATGTCTTGGAGACTAATTCCCATTGTAAGCTAAGGACTGTCTGAATTTAAATACACACTTCATGACCTGCTGCTAGTGAGGCTTTGCATAAGTTCCTTCCTCGGACTAAGTCCAAATTTCTTCATCTGAATAAAAAGAGATTCAAATAGGTCCTGTCTCATAAAGATGTAAGAACGTATTGTGTTAATTGAAATGAAATGTCTTGTGTGCAAGAAATACTAAATAAAATATCTCTCGCTATTAGTACCTGTAACCCTCACATTAAAAATCTCAAGCTGGTTATAATAAACTAATTCCCGTATGTTGTACTGCATATACTAGCAACTTTATATAGGTTATACCAATTATTTCCAAAAATCTAATGATGAATACCAAAATAATTAATGAAAAATAAGCTTCTTAATAAATTATACTAATTAATATATATCATATATAAATCATGTATCATGTATATGTATGTATACATATATAAATCATGTGTATACTGTATATATACCATATATATGGTATGTATATATATATATATATATATATGTATATCATACCTCACCTCACTTATAAAAATTTAAACTGGATTATAGAGCCAAATGCAAGAGATCTAAATTATAAAACCTTTCAAATTGTTAAAAAATTTTAGGACGGCCAGCTAGCTCAGCAGATAAAAGCACCTGCTCAGGCAGACACAGGGGCTGGTGTTTAAATCCCTGGCATGCTATGCGGGCCCCACCCCTGGGGCACACTGAGATGGTGACTGAAACTGGGCATGGTGTCACACGTCTATAAGCCCAGCTCTTGGGAGGCTGAAAATAGGAGGATCGTTATGACTCTGATGTACATAATGAGACCCTGTAGACTCTGTAGTCCCTGCCCTAAATACAGAAAAAAAATTGCTGTAACTTTGACTTAAGCACACACTTGTTACATCCAGTATTGAAAGTTCAGACTACAAAAGAAAAAATATATACATTAGACTTAAAATTTCTATACTTGATCTTAGCCAAAAGGCCAAGAAGCAATAAACTTGAAATTTCTGTGTGTTGAAGGATACAATTATGAAAATGTAAAGAACTAATAGAGTACACTTGAACTTAGCCAAAAAACCAAGAAGCAATGAGAACTAATAGAATAAAAGAAAATATTTTCAAGCCATATAACTGATAAAGGACTCATATCCAGAAGACATAAAGAATGCTTAGAATACAATGATAAAAAGATATAACACATTAAAAATCTGCAAAACTACCAGTGATGCCAAAAAAATAAGCAAAAAGTTTTAATAGAACTTTCTCCAAAGAAAATACACAGGTGAATAAAAAGCACATATAAAGATGTTCAGCATCATTAGTCATTAGGGAAACATGAATAAAAATCACAGTTTTATACCACTTCACATCTACCCAGATGGCTAAAATCAAAGAAAGAAAAAAGTATCAAGTACTGAATAATGTAAAGAAAATGCAACACATATTTATTGCTTTATTGGGATTATAAATGATTCAACTGCTTTGAAAAGTAAATAAAGAGTTAAGTATGAAATGACCTTATGATCCAGCAATTCTTCTCCTAGACAAATATTCAAGAATGATGAAGACATACATCTACAGAGGCACTTCTACATGAAAGTTCATAACTGCTAAAATGTGGAAATATCCCAAATGCAATCATGCAGTGGAATATTATTTAACAATGAAAAGGAATGAAGTACTATAAAATGGATTAATTTTTAAAATGTTATATTAAGCAAAAAGCCAGTCACAAAGATCACATACTGTATGATATATTTATGTGAAATTTCTGAAATACAAAAATCTATAGAGATCGGAAGTAACTTAGAGGTTGCCAAAGGCCCAGGAGAGAGGAAGAATGTACTTGGAGGGTCTTGAAGGGTAAGGGGGTCCTAGAAATAGTGGTGATGGTCACATGACTCTGTAAGTACATTAAAAACCACAGGAATCACTTCAAAGGGGTAAATTTTATGTAATGTAAATCAGATCACAATAAAGCTGTTATTTGAAACAAAATTCAAAGCACTAATGAAGTAGATCACATTATCTATGTTTTTTAGAACAGAAAACTAAGGTTTCTTGTAGGTCAATAACCTTTTTCAGGGACAAAGGGAAAGGCAATAGGAGCTGTTATTCAAGCCTCCACCCATCTCATTTTCACTTCCATACCCTTAACTAAACTATTTATAAGTATTTGGAAATGAAAAAACAGGAGAAGAAAAGGAAGAAGGAGAAGAAGAGGAAGAAGGAGAAGAAGAGGAAGAAGGAGAAGAAGGAGAAGAAGAGAAAGAAGGAGAAGAAGAGGAAGAGGAGGAGGAGAGGGAGAGGGAGAGGGAGGGGAAG